>BPLT01000144.1:1405000-1610000 GCA_019656295.1 Rhododendron mucronatum var. ripense | reverse complement strand
AACCCTAAACCCTAAACCCTAAACCCTAAACCCTAAACCCTAAACCCTAAACCCTAAACCCTAAACCCTAAACCCTAAACCCTAAACCCTAAACCCTAAACCCTAAACCCTAAACCCTAAACCCTAAACCCTAAACCCTAAACCCTAAACCCTAAACCCTAAACCCTAAACCCTAAACCCTAAACCCTAAACCCTAAACCCTAAACCCTAAACCCTAAACCCTAAACCCTAAACCCTAAACCCTAAACCCTAAACCCTAAACCCTAAACCCTAAACCCTAAACCCTAAACCCTAAACCCTAAACCCTAAACCCTAAACCCTAAACCCTAAACCCTAAACCCTAAACCCTAAACCCTAAACCCTAAACCCTAAACCCTAAACCCTAAACCCTAAACCCTAAACCCTAAACCCTAAACCCTAAACCCTAAACCCTAAACCCTAAACCCTAAACCCTAAACCCTAAACCCTAAACCCTAAACCCTAAACCCTAAACCCTAAACCCTAAACCCTAAACCCTAAACCCTAAACCCTAAACCCTAAACCCTAAACCCTAAACCCTAAACCCTAAACCCTAAACCCTAAACCCTAAACCCTAAACCCTAAACCCTAAACCCTAAACCCTAAACCCTAAACCCTAAACCCTAAACCCTAAACCCTAAACCCTAAACCCTAAACCCTAAACCCTAAACCCTAAACCCTAAACCCTAAACCCTAAACCCTAAACCCTAAACCCTAAACCCTAAACCCTAAACCCTAAACCCTAAACCCTAAACCCTAAACCCTAAACCCTAAACCCTAAACCCTAAACCCTAAACCCTAAACCCTAAACCCTAAACCCTAAACCCTAAACCCTAAACCCTAAACCCTAAACCCTAAACCCTAAACCCTAAACCCTAAACCCTAAACCCTAAACCCTAAACCCTAAACCCTAAACCCTAAACCCTAAACCCTAAACCCTAAACCCTAAACCCTAAACCCTAAACCCTAAACCCTAAACCCTAAACCCTAAACCCTAAACCCTAAACCCTAAACCCTAAACCCTAAACCCTAAACCCTAAACCCTAAACCCTAAACCCTAAACCCTAAACCCTAAACCCTAAACCCTAAACCCTAAACCCTAAACCCTAAACCCTAAACCCTAAACCCTAAACCCTAAACCCTAAACCCTAAACCCTAAACCCTAAACCCTAAACCCTAAACCCTAAACCCTAAACCCTAAACCCTAAACCCTAAACCCTAAACCCTAAACCCTAAACCCTAAACCCTAAACCCTAAACCCTAAACCCTAAACCCTAAACCCTAAACCCTAAACCCTAAACCCTAAACCCTAAACCCTAAACCCTAAACCCTAAACCCTAAACCCTAAACCCTAAACCCTAAACCCTAAACCCTAAACCCTAAACCCTAAACCCTAAACCCTAAACCCTAAACCCTAAACCCTAAACCCTAAACCCTAAACCCTAAACCCTAAACCCTAAACCCTAAACCCTAAACCCTAAACCCTAAACCCTAAACCCTAAACCCTAAACCCTAAACCCTAAACCCTAAACCCTAAACCCTAAACCCTAAACCCTAAACCCTAAACCCTAAACCCTAAACCCTAAACCCTAAACCCTAAACCCTAAACCCTAAACCCTAAACCCTAAACCCTAAACCCTAAACCCTAAACCCTAAACCCTAAACCCTAAACCCTAAACCCTAAACCCTAAACCCTAAACCCTAAACCCTAAACCCTAAACCCTAAACCCTAAACCCTAAACCCTAAACCCTAAACCCTAAACCCTAAACCCTAAACCCTAAACCCTAAACCCTAAACCCTAAACCCTAAACCCTAAACCCTAAACCCTAAACCCTAAACCCTAAACCCTAAACCCTAAACCCTAAACCCTAAACCCTAAACCCTAAACCCTAAACCCTAAACCCTAAACCCTAAACCCTAAACCCTAAACCCTAAACCCTAAACCCTAAACCCTAAACCCTAAACCCTAAACCCTAAACCCTAAACCCTAAACCCTAAACCCTAAACCCTAAACCCTAAACCCTAAACCCTAAACCCTAAACCCTAAACCCTAAACCCTAAACCCTAAACCCTAAACCCTAAACCCTAAACCCTAAACCCTAAACCCTAAACCCTAAACCCTAAACCCTAAACCCTAAACCCTAAACCCTAAACCCTAAACCCTAAACCCTAAACCCTAAACCCTAAACCCTAAACCCTAAACCCTAAACCCTAAACCCTAAACCCTAAACCCTAAACCCTAAACCCTAAACCCTAAACCCTAAACCCTAAACCCTAAACCCTAAACCCTAAACCCTAAACCCTAAACCCTAAACCCTAAACCCTAAACCCTAAACCCTAAACCCTAAACCCTAAACCCTAAACCCTAAACCCTAAACCCTAAACCCTAAACCCTAAACCCTAAACCCTAAACCCTAAACCCTAAACCCTAAACCCTAAACCCTAAACCCTAAACCCTAAACCCTAAACCCTAAACCCTAAACCCTAAACCCTAAACCCTAAACCCTAAACCCTAAACCCTAAACCCTAAACCCTAAACCCTAAACCCTAAACCCTAAACCCTAAACCCTAAACCCTAAACCCTAAACCCTAAACCCTAAACCCTAAACCCTAAACCCTAAACCCTAAACCCTAAACCCTAAACCCTAAACCCTAAACCCTAAACCCTAAACCCTAAACCCTAAACCCTAAACCCTAAACCCTAAACCCTAAACCCTAAACCCTAAACCCTAAACCCTAAACCCTAAACCCTAAACCCTAAACCCTAAACCCTAAACCCTAAACCCTAAACCCTAAACCCTAAACCCTAAACCCTAAACCCTAAACCCTAAACCCTAAACCCTAAACCCTAAACCCTAAACCCTAAACCCTAAACCCTAAACCCTAAACCCTAAACCCTAAACCCTAAACCCTAAACCCTAAACCCTAAACCCTAAACCCTAAACCCTAAACCCTAAACCCTAAACCCTAAACCCTAAACCCTAAACCCTAAACCCTAAACCCTAAACCCTAAACCCTAAACCCTAAACCCTAAACCCTAAACCCTAAACCCTAAACCCTAAACCCTAAACCCTAAACCCTAAACCCTAAACCCTAAACCCTAAACCCTAAACCCTAAACCCTAAACCCTAAACCCTAAACCCTAAACCCTAAACCCTAAACCCTAAACCCTAAACCCTAAACCCTAAACCCTAAACCCTAAACCCTAAACCCTAAACCCTAAACCCTAAACCCTAAACCCTAAACCCTAAACCCTAAACCCTAAACCCTAAACCCTAAACCCTAAACCCTAAACCCTAAACCCTAAACCCTAAACCCTAAACCCTAAACCCTAAACCCTAACCCTAAACCCTAAACCCTAAACCCTAAACCCTAAACCCTAAACCCTAAACCCTAAACCCTAAACCCTAAACCCTAAACCCTAAACCCTAAACCCTAAACCCTAAACCCTAAACCCTAAACCCTAAACCCTAAACCCTAAACCCTAAACCCTAAACCCTAAACCCTAAACCCTAAACCCTAAACCCTAAACCCTAAACCCTAAACCCTAAACCCTAAACCCTAAACCCTAAACCCTAACCCTAAACCCTAAACCCTAAACCCTAAACCCTAAACCCTAAACCCTAAACCCTAAACCCTAAACCCTAAACCCTAAACCCTAAACCCTAAACCCTAAACCCTAAACCCTAAACCCTAAACCCTAAACCCTAAACCCTAAACCCTAAACCCTAAACCCTAAACCCTAAACCCTAAACCCTAAACCCTAAACCCTAAACCCTAAACCCTAAACCCTAAACCCTAAACCCTAAACCCTAAACCCTAAACCCTAAACCCTAAACCCTAAACCCTAAACCCTAAACCCTAAACCCTAAACCCTAAACCCTAAACCCTAAACCCTAAACCCTAAACCCTAAACCCTAAACCCTAAACCCTAAACCCTAAACCCTAAACCCTAAACCCTAAACCCTAAACCCTAAACCCTAAACCCTAAACCCTAAACCCTAAACCCTAAACCCTAAACCCTAAACCCTAAACCCTAAACCCTAAACCCTAAACCCTAAACCCTAAACCCTAAACCCTAAACCCTAAACCCTAAACCCTAAACCCTAAACCCTAAACCCTAAACCCTAAACCCTAAACCCTAAACCCTAAACCCTAAACCCTAAACCCTAAACCCTAAACCCTAAACCCTAAACCCTAAACCCTAAACCCTAAACCCTAAACCCTAAACCCTAAACCCTAAACCCTAAACCCTAAACCCTAAACCCTAAACCCTAAACCCTAAACCCTAAACCCTAAACCCTAAACCCTAAACCCTAAACCCTAAACCCTAAACCCTAAACCCTAAACCCTAAACCCTAAACCCTAAACCCTAAACCCTAAACCCTAAACCCTAAACCCTAAACCCTAAACCCTAAACCCTAAACCCTAAACCCTAAACCCTAAACCCTAAACCCTAAACCCTAAACCCTAAACCCTAAACCCTAAACCCTAAACCCTAAACCCTAAACCCTAAACCCTAAACCCTAAACCCTAAACCCTAAACCCTAAACCCTAAACCCTAAACCCTAAACCCTAAACCCCCAACCCTCAACCCCTAAACCCTAAACCCCCAAACCCTCAACCCCTAAACCCTCAACCCCTAAACCCTGAACCATCAACCCTAAACCCACAACCCTGAACCCTCAATCCTGAACCCTGAAACCCTGAACCATAAAACCCTAAACCCCTAACCCCTAGACCCTGGACCCTGAACCCTGAACCCTAATACCCTAAACCCTAAACCCTAAGCCCCTAAACCTAAACCCTAAACCCTAAACCCCTAAACCCTAAACCCTAGAACCCTCAGCCCTAGAACCCTAAGCCCTAAGCCCTAAACCCTAAGCCCTAAACCCTAAACCCCAAACCCCTAAACTCTAAACCCCCAAACCCTAAACCCTAATACCCCAGCCCCTAAACCCTAACCCCTAAACCCTAAACATTAAAACCCTAAATCCTGAAACCCTAAACCCTAACCCCTAAAAACCCTAAACCCTATTGTTGTAGTGTAATTAGAGTAATTTTGGGATTAAGGAACATGAGAGTTTGGCACAAGGTAGACTGCCATGGGTTGAGGACATTGAAGTTTGACTTGGAATTACAATGATGGGTTCTTGTAATTGAGGTTGAGTTGGATCAATCTTAGGTTAGAAAAGTATTTTTCTTAGGGAATTTCTTATTGCTACAGATTTCATTATGTTGATACAATTAGTGATAGTAGTGCTACATGATTCTTGTTCATGTTAGACTCATTTCGCGTTGTTCATTTGCATTATGTTTGGATCCATGTGAGTAGTTAAGTATGTTACGTATTTTTAAAAGTTCCCTGTATCCCTTAAAAATATTTCCTTCAGAAATTTATATGATTGTTATTCGGATACTCAAAACTGTTTATAAGTTGTTTTATAAATTAGCATGCGATGAATTTTCTCAGATCAATTAATGGGAACATTTATTTCGGAAGTCCAGGGAAATTATTCCTTCTCGTGTCGGTGACCCTGGCCGTTGGAGAAAAGACCGTGTTAGGCCGGTGATCCTAATGCTCAACGGCTTTCTTTCGCCTAATCGTCTTATGGAAAAGTACCACGGGCTGCCAACCCTAGTGACTCTAAGTTCGATATTGGATCCAATTTTGATGAGATTTATTTTGGCCATGGTACTATTTGATTGTGGTTCCCCATTGTTGATGGAGTTATTGTTGTGATCACCACCAACAATATTTATTTGGTTAAATGCTTCATTGATTAATTTATTATTCTATTGGACACCTCGTATGCCAAACTATGATTTATGGTAAATTATTTTAATCCCTGCTTTCAACTTTATTTATCATACATACTTGCTATTCACTGAGCTGATCAGCTGACGGATTTATTCCAACTTCTCTTTCAGGCAAGTTGGGGAGTTAGGCAAGGATTCTTTTGTTTGACATCCTTAGGTGTCTCATCTTGGTTTTATTTTAATAAATCTCTTCCGCATTCAAAACAATTGTCAGATAATGAATTCTTTTTATTATTGTTGGATTACTGGATATTGTTTAGTTCATGGGATGGTTGTACCCCATGTTTATGATTGAGACACATTTGGCTTTTGATTTGATTAATAACAAAAAAGGCATCATTGATTTTCAATTACTTTGATTTATTCACGCTGCGTGTTCCATGGATTAGCCTCATGGTTCACGGCCGGTCACTTCTCTTTTTTGGGGTGTGACAATTGTGGTATCAGAGCCATCCATGTACACGACCATGTGAGCCTTGGAGTTTGGTTTGATTTGGTTGTTGGTTTGATTTGTATTGGTGATTATAATGCTCAACCCCTCGCGAGGGTGCGAGGCTATAAAGTTGGGGAGATTGTAACACCTCGTCCCACATCGAAAGCCTACATGGATGCTCTTGGGCACATAACAAACCTGGTGGGCTACTATTAGTACCTTTGGGCTTAAGCTTTTGGGCCATGTGGTATGGCTGGTGGATCAAAATCAGGGTACTGGGCTAGTGGTCTGCTTAGGGCGTTACAGGTTGTAACACCTCGTCCCACATCGGAAGCCTACATGGATGATCTTGGGCATATAACAAACTTGGTAGACTACTATTAGTACCTTGTGCTTAAGCTTTGGGCCATGTCTCCTACCCTATACCAACAGATAGGGGATCTACACTTCCAACCATACAAAGCCTCATAAGGAGCAACTCCCAAACTTGAATGGTAACTATTATTATACGAAAATTCCATCAATGGTAATTGATCATCCCAATTTCCTTTCCACTCTAAGCTACATACCCTCAATAAATCTTCTAAAGTCTGAATAGTTCTCTCTGTCCATCAGTTTGTGGGTGCATTGCATGTTGTTGAATGTTAGGAAGGCAATGTTGCAATAAATAAAAATAGTTCTTTCTTCGTACCTAAAGTATCGAATGCAACTGTCACTGTGGCAGTATGTTTAAGCCAATCTTATATTTTTATTTCTTGGACTAAGTGATATTTTTTACTTTGGCCTGGTGGTTAAACCGCCTTAGCAATTGTCACTACTGTTCATAGCATATGTCAACTTTTACATGTCGTAGCACAGGCCACCCGCTTAAACTGCCAAGGAAGTTAGTTTCCCATCATTGATATATCTGGAAGATAACAGAGAACTCAATTTTCTTATCTACAATGCCTTTAGTTATGTTGCCCCCGTTTGCAACTGCATGAAAGAGTCATCAGTATCATCTTCTATCTATGGACAAAAAAGAATAGCTTGCTGTAGTTATCCTTTACATGGAGAGACAAATTATTTCACTCTATTAGAATGAATTTTCTGGCACCTATCTGAAAACACCACAAGGGCCTTAACAAGCTCTTCCTTAACCATGAAAAGTACAGAGGCTGCAAGAACACTCTGCACAATCTTCGTGCTCATTCCCTTGTAAAAACAGGGCAACCCTTCATAACGGAACATCTTCATAATTGCATCAAGAGTACCTGCATCCCAACTCCTTCAATTGCTATACTTCTTTCAAGCAAAGAGAGCCTAATATAGAGACATGAAAACAAAGTGCATTGCAGAGGAGAATATCAAGGGTAAGAATCATGGATGTTCAACTTTTTGAATTTCGTTTGCTTGGTAGATGGAACGGACATGCACATACCCAGACCCACCCACCCACACGATGTTGCACTATATGATCTGCCACGAGTGGAACAGTGGTATGTAGAACACAGTAAGAATTTGCTAACACATTTTCATATATTGGAGTGATCGCATCACAAAAAAAAAAAAAAAAAAGAAAGGTGAAAAGCAACAAGTAATCATGCTCTGACGCACTATTAAACGTTGATATTCTGGAGTTTATGTAATTCCTATCTAGCAGGCTTACAGCTTGAAGTGATTGACTTGTTATGGCCCTTCCTCAATCTTCACCCAGGAAAAAATAGTGCACTATGTGATTTGTTACTAGATTGAAATCGTATATAAACTAATCATTGTTTGACTGTTCTTCTGAAGAATGAAACCAGCAGAAGACATTAAAAGAACATCTTTTTATGAATAAATATGGAGTACTTAAATGGAAGTGTACCATGTTTCATGGCAAAAATTCCAAAATGCAGATTGCTAGAACACCACTGTAACTTCTCCATAAATGCATTTACAGCGATCCTAACAAATTACTGGTATAAGAAAAGATATCTATCCTAGTCAATGGCAACAAATATATGTACAAGGCACCCATCACAGCAGTTTATGTAAATAGAGAAGTGGGCTTGTCATGCCCTATCAAGGTACCACCTAACATACAATTTCGCCAATTTGGGGCACAAAATAAAGCACACGATTCATAGAAAGTTTTGACAACACATGATGCGCACTATCTGTTACGTTACAACTTCGAAGTGAATGATTTATCAAAGTTTTGCATTTTTTGAAACAATAACAAGAAACCAGTTGTCCTTCCATTGAAAAGTGGCTAGAATATTTGATGTCGTTACATCACCTACAGTACCAGTGTCAAAATGAAATAAATTCGATGCCATAGATTTGTATTCTAATGCCAAATAATACCAACAGCGGAAAAAATAAAATAAGGGCATTAGCACAACAGAACATACCTGAATATCTTAATAAGATGTTTCCACCAATTTCCTGCTTTGCTTGAAGCCTTGACTGCACAGTTATCCCAGACAACATAATCAAAATAAACTTGACAAAACATCTGTATGCAACTCAGTTCTATTATTCAACTGAAATAGATGTAAAGGTATCGACAAAATTAACTATTTTTCAATAAACCTTCTTTGCCCCTTCCATGAATTTCAAAGTTTAACAGAGACAGAGAGGCCACAGGCTTTTAATTTGGAGAAAAGAGTTGACCAAGGAACAATCTTCAGAGTTTCAAATCACAGCAACGATGGACTTCCTAGTATAATTATCACAATACGGGAGTTGGATAGTTAAGAAAACAGAATAATAAATGTTTTGATCGGCATCAGATGTTTATTTGGAGAGAACAGAGTTATAAATGTTTTGATTGGAATCAGATGCAAAAACAGCTGATGAAGCAAAGTAGAAGTGGCTTCACCTTTACAACTAGCAATGGGTATGTTGAGACAGTTGCTCCCAGTTTCGCCACGGCCCCCAACAAGAAAACCTATTCAAAGAAGAAAATATGGCATTAGGCAACAAAACTTTGGCAAGGTGACTGATTCAGACATGCTATTGTCTTTGAAGACAGGGATACAGCTCTTTCGACGAAGAGACCACATGGTGTGTATAAATGCTAAAAATTGTTTTCAGATGCCTTGTCGAAGACCACTGTCCTGTTCATCAAATTAAGTATATGCAACGAGAACTACTCTAGATGCAGATATATACCTATGCCATACCCTTGCTCTTGGATAAGGGTACGGATATGCACTCTTACATGTATACGCAAACTTCATCAAACAAAATGCCCAAGGAATATGAAGCAAAACTCTCATATCAAGCATGAAATGCGTCATATCCCATTAACACCATTCTACTTGGAAACAGAACAATGAGCATAAAGCACTAGCAATGTTTATGTCGTGGTTTTGTGATCTTGAAAACGTGGATTAGCAATGTTTATGTCGCGGTTTTGTGATCTTGGAAACGTGGATTAGATGAATACAAGGCTTCGACATGTACCCGCACCTAGTCACTTGTACCCGGGTGCATGTCACATTGAACCAAGTAGCTTTCCACATGACATAAATCATTCAACCTTTAAAACCAGTACAAAGACTACTTATGAAAGTTTTTATGCTCTTTCAACATCTACTGTCTCAACAAAGGCTTACCTCCAAGGCAGATACATTACTTGTGACCTTTTTGCTAGAAGCGCGTTTAGCCCTCAGATGTTTTAATGAGCTCTCATAAATCATGAACTGGATCGATGGATTGCATACCTGGAACACACTAATCCTCGAAATTAAGCATAGCTTAACTCTTGATTCGAAGTTAACTAAAGTACCAAAAGAAACTAACCATGATTAGCGTGGGGATGATGCCTTTCCAAAATCCAACGATTCCTGCTTCATTGTAAACTTCACGAGCCTACCAATAATGTACAAGTACACATAACAAAGATCACAACTGAAGAACTGTTTTTCAGAACAAGTACCAGGGGATAAATCATAGCATCCAGAAGACTTTTAAAGCACCAAAATGGATATGTAACGGAATCCTCAGTGCAATAGTAAATAAAAGTATGGCATGAAATGCAATATGATTTTTAGGGGTATTCATAAGCCCCCTTCAGCTGTTATTGGTCAGGTCAAATCTGAAGCCAGTAAAGTTTCCCTAAGCAGGAATGTCGAGCTTACATGTTTATCTTCTTTGCTCTGCCAGAATTGGCACTTTCCTCCTTAGTTTTCTAGTTGTTGCTTTCCTCTTTTATAGGCTTTATTTTTTGCAGAGAGGCTTTTCTAGGCTTTAGTTTTGCAAGACTTGGGATTTCTCTTGTGTAGGCTCATGCCTTGCTGTTTTGTACATCTTGAGGATCTCCGACTTTCTTGTTTCTAATTAAAACAAAAAAAATCATTGCACAAACAACACCAACATTGGCAATATTTCAAAAAAAAGTGGATTGTATCTATCACCTTAGGGCACTACAACTAGCATAACACCACCAAGTATCAATTTGTAGACAACCCCAAATTAGATTATCCATATTTCCTAGGATTAAGACCCAAACCAATCCCCAATGATGAGAATATTAAACGCCGAGAAATTACTTCAAGCAGTTGATGCTTTGAGAGTAAGATTGTTTAATTTTACCGAATCCAAATAATTAGCCCAACCTTACAAACCCATTCAAAACCTTTCAGACCCAGCAAACCCATTCAGAAAGCCCAAACACAAGCCCAGTTTGAAGCGCAGTCTTTGACCCAAAACCTTCACCTTAAGGACGTAACATTACGGGAGGTCTGACATTGCAGGTAACTGTCAGGTAATTGATGCAATGTCTGACTCTATAAATGTTACGACACCACATTACACTTTGCGGACGCTAGCCCCAATTTCGTGGCCGCAACATTTGAACACTGAAAACAGACAGCTCCAGTAGATAAGGTATGGGTTGACTATAGAGGGTTAAATTGCCACCCATTCGGTCCTGGTAGAGAGTTCAACACTAGGAGGTTTACCGAACCCTATAAGAGGGTCCTAAATCCCTAGATTCAACACAACACAAAAACCTTCAAGAAAAAACCTAAGCAAAAACCCTCGTTCTTTCTTCCAACCTTACTTAAGCTATTTCTTCCTCCCCCAAAACAAAAATCCCTCACCAATATTAGTCTAAAAATCCCGGAACCTACCCTAAACCACCAACCTTACTTAAGCTATTTCTTCCTCCCCCAAAACAAAAATCCCTCACCAATATTAGTCTAAAAATCCCGGAACCTACCCTAAACCACCTCGTTGAATCCAATTCTCAAAACCATGTTCGTTAAATCAAAGAAAAGTTCTTTTCCCCACAAAATTGTGCTTATTCGACAGAGTTCGTGTTTTGAGGAGAACATCCACGTGTTGATCAAAGAAGTTTCAATCATTCGCCGACTTTACTATTTTCGATAATAATTATCTTTTATTAAATCTATCCTCATGCGTCGTTAATCTTATTTCCTTTATATTTACTTGTTTCCCAATCTTGTATTGGATAACTTCAAAAATTCTACTAAAATCCCATTAATGAGTAGAGACAACCCATTTTGGTTAGGCAGGGTAGGTGCCTAACACCTTCCCACCCCGTCACTCCTCCCGAACCAAGAATAATATCTGGTAGTGACGGACAGGTAGTCTTGAATATTATACGTTAATTTGGTTGCTTGGTTAAACCTTAAAATCAAGTGGCGACTCTGACAAACACTATGTTCTAGTTTCGAATAAAGGTTTCTCACGGAGAACACAGGTGCCCATACAATAACCTTCTGAGATAGGACATGCATTGGAAGCTCTCTCTGACAAGTAGTAAGCCAAAATTCGATACAAACATGTGATTAAGTATCAATACCTCTGGCATATGCCCCTCCCATGTGATGCTTCTTGGATATGAGGAAGATTTTTTAACTTCACAAGTATTGGCCTATTTATTGTACGAGGTGTGATTGGCAATGAAAATTCCACCTTTTCTTTGGTATATATAAGTGGCTTGAACTCGGCACTTTGTAATAACAAGTTTGGTGGAAGGGTTCGTTTACAACATAGGTAGATCATTACTGCTAAGGTTGCTTCCATTGTCTACAACGGCTTCTGGAAATGGCTCAGAAGCAGGAATTCTCTTACCCAATAAATCATTGCTCACAGTTCACACCATTCTGTTCTTATAATGCTGCAGTGGCAGAAAGGATTGTTTGGATGTGTAAAGTTGAGAGACGACAGTATCGATTTGTGGAAAACCCAAAATTAGGGTAACTTTCATTAAACTGGGTATATATACAACGCAAGATACAACAATTACAATGAGGTCCTAACTAATTAACTATTTACATACGAAGGATAAATAATGAAACTCCATACAACGAACTAATTCATTAATCTAACACTCCCCCTCAAGTTGGTGCGAAGATAACGATCAAGCCCAACTTGAATGCAATAGGGTGGAAATTCTTGCTACCAAGTCCCTTTGTGAATATATCAGCCAACTGATCTCCAGATCTCACAAAAGGCATACATATCGAACCCTCACTCAGTTTCTCCTTGATGAAGTGTCTGTCAATCTCAATATGCTTCGTTCTATCATGTTGAACAGGATTATGAGCAATGTTTATAGCAGCCTTATTATCACAGTAGAGTTTCATAGGACCACTGTCAATGAAACCCAAATCACGTAACAAGGTTTGGAGCCACAAAAGCTCACAAACACCATGAGCCATGGCTCTATACTCTGCCTCTGCGCTAGATCTAGCAACCACCGATTGCTTTTTACTTCGCCAAGTAACCAAATTCCCTCTAATAAAGGTACAATAGCCAGAGGTAGAACGTCTATCATTCACGGAACCAGCCCAGTCAGCATCAGTAAAAGCCTCCAACCGCAAATGACCATGATTAGAGAACAGAATTCCTCTTCCTGGAGCTGATTTGAGATATCTCAAAATACGATAAACTGCATCCAGGTGTGAAATACGAGGATCGTGCATAAACTGGCTAACTACACCCACTGCATAGGTAATATCCGGCCGGGTGTGAGCTAAATATATCAGTCGCCCAACAAGTCGCTGATACCTCTCCTTATCAGTACGTTCGCCCATATCTCCACTCAAGTGATGATTTGGCTCAATAGGAGAATCTGCAAGTTTACAACCCAACATGCCTGTTTCTTCCAAAAGATCAAGAATATATTTTCGTTGAGAGATAAAAATACCTCTATCAGATCTTGCCACTTCCATTCCAAGGAAGTATCTCATCGCTCCCAAGTCTTTAATCTCGAATTCTTGGGCAAGTCGAGACTTCAAATTATGAATTTCATTCACATCGTCACATGTCATTATTATATCATCAACATAAACAATAAGGACAGCAATCTTACCATCACTCCTCTTAATGAATAGAGTATGGTCAGCATGGCTCTGTTTGTAGCCGAAACTCAGCATGGCCTTTGAGAATCTGCCAAACCAAGCCCTAGGTGACTACTTCAAACTATACAGTGCCTTCTTTAATTTGCACACCTTTCCTTCACTTGCAACGGAAGAAAAACCTGGTGGAATATCCATATACACTTCCTCATCCAGATCATCGTGGAGGAATGCATTTTTTACATCAAACTGTTGAAGTGGCCAATTCAGGTTAGCTGCACAGGAAAGTAGAGCTCGCACAAAATTCATCTTTGCTACTGGAGCAAATGTCTCCTCATAGTCAATACCGTAGGTTTGAGTGAACCCTCTGGCGACCAATCTAGCTTTGTATCTGTCAACTGTACCATCTGCATTCTGTTTAACAGTAAATACCCACTTACATCCCACTGATTTCTTTCCTCCAGAAACTGGTACTAGCTCCCAAGTGTTATTCTTTTTCAAAGCTGTCATCTCCTCTACCATAACTCTTTTCCATTCGGGTATGACAAACGCATCCTTCCAATTCTAAGGAATAGATATAGAGGAAAGAGACAAAACAAAGGTATAATATGAAGGAGATAAACGATCACGCGAATTGGGAGATGGGATGTAGAGTACATGATCTTTTCTCTTTTCGAATAGCAATAGGACGATCATCAATAACATGAGGTTCAATAAGAGAAGAATCACTACTAACTAAGTCAGCTGAGAGAGGAGAATCATTACCGGATAAGTCAGTTGAGGAGTCTGGAACTAGAGTAGGCAACGGTGATTGACGGAATGGTATCACATGGGAGGACTTCCCATCTTTTTGCCTAGCATAGGTCTTCAAGTTACCTTGCAACCGTGCTGGAAGTCCATCAGTGTCATCACCCATGCCATGTGTTGCCTCTTCAGCAGATACTGTTTCTTTCTCTCCCTCAACATGATTATAAAATAGGTGCTCCCCCTCACCATGATTATACATAGTAAACATCTCTTCCTCCTTATTAGACTCCCCCTGAAGAGATGACTTGGAGATGGAATAAAAAGACTATTTCCCAAAAAGTGACATCCATGGAGAATAAAAACTTTCTAGAATGTGAATCATAACACTTGTAGCCCTTCTGGGTAGGAGAGTACCCAACAAAAATACACTTACGGGCTTTATGACCCAACTTACCCCCGGAGGGGTGGGGTGCATGGACAAAGCACACACAACCAAAAACTCTTGGGGAAAGAGTGATAGCATGATAACTGCTAGGAAGACACTCTATGGGAGTCTTGACGTTGAGAACACTGGATGGCATACGATTGATAAGATAAGCGGCAGTTAAAATGGCTTCTCCCCATAAGAATTTTGGAATATTCATGGTAAACAAAAGAGACCGAGCAACCTCAGCCAACAAACGATTCTTGCGTTCAGCAACTCCATTTTGTTATGGAGTGTCAACACAAGTTGTCTGAAACAGAATACCATGCTCATCAAAAAAAGCCCTAAAACCTTTATCAATATACTCAGTGCTATTATCACAACGGAGGATTTTAATTTTTGCATCAAACTGAATACTCACCATCGCATGAAAAGATCGAAAGCATAAAAAAACTTCACTCTTTGATTTAAGTAAAAACACCCAAGTAGCACGAGAATAACAGTCGATAAAAGTGACAAACCAACGATACCCCTCAACAGAAGTAACAGGAGAGGGCCCCTGGACATCAGTGTGAATAATCATAAACGGGGGCTCACTTCTTTTGTTAATAGGTGCATAAAAAGAACGCTTATGTTTTCCAAGTTCACAAGCTTCACAAATAAACTGACTCCGTGGACAATGTTTAGTTAGATTAGGAAAAAGTTTTTCTAAAATCCCATAAGATGGATGACTCAATCTACGGTGCCACTGATGTAACATAGAGAGACTTGGACTCGTATCTACCTGCAGAGCCGGACCACTTGGCATGGGCGAAGGAGACGGACGAGGAGAAGACTCCAGATAATAAAGGCCATCACATGATCTACCACTGCCAATCACCTTCCTGTACCCAGTTCCTGAAAGACACAATGTGTAGGAAAAAAGGTCACTGAGCAATTTAAGGATTGTGTTAAGACTACTAACGGGGAGAAGATTAGTAGGAAAATTTGGCACATGAAGAACTGAAGAAAAGGGAAGGGTTGGAGAGCAGCGAATGGAACCTTTCCCTGAAATAACACCAGATAGAGATCCATCTGCCACTCGAATCTTATCCTTACCAGAACATGTAGAGTATGAGTCAAAAAATGAAGAACAACCTGTTATATGATCTGTGGCACCAGAATCTATGATCCACGGAAAAGAAGATGCATTAGCTGGAATACTTGTAGAGAAAGCTGCAGTGGTGGTAGGAGCTATAGTAGATGGAGTATCAAGCCTAGCCAGTAGGCACCGGAGAGCTTGTATCTCCTCCCGAGAAAGAGGGCCAGTTGGAACATGGTTGGGATTACCCGCCATATCAACCGAAGTGAACAAGTAGTGAACAAGTACCAGACAATAACAATTCCCAAAAACAACTCCAATCAAGGGAATGAACTCAAAATAAGCAATACCCAATCAACTGGGGCCCCAACCTTCAACAATCCACGAACAATCAACCACCAACAACCAGAGATAATAGTAACAATCTACTAAAAAATGCTGCAAGAACAATCCAGGAGCCAAACTCACTAGGCTAAAAAATAACCTCTCAAAAACTGAAAACAGCGCAACTACATGCCCAAAACGCTACAACCAGCAGAAAAGGTGCCCAAACTCACTGGGTCAACTCAAACTGACTCGGTCGAACTCAAATAGCAGCAGCGGAAGCCTGAAAGTACCTAACCTGAACGTGAAACGACCTGGAAAACTCCGGCGAGCTCCGGTGAGGGAAGGCGACTCCTGAAAGCAGTGGTCGGAGGTCCGAATAGGGCCAGAAGACTGTCGGTGAGCCCTAGGTTTCAAATCTGAGTGGCAAATAGGGCTGAAACCGGTTGATATAGTAGATGCTACTGTTCATCGGACTGTTCATGCGATACTGTTCATCGTACTGTTCATGCGACACTGTTCACGGGGGTATTGTTCACGCGACACTATTCACGGGTTACTGTTCACCGGTTACTATTCACGCGACACTGTTCAAGATTGGTGCAAGGAAAATCCCACGTTAGGGTTAGGATCTCTGCTCTGATACCATGTAAAGTTGAGAGACGACAGTATCGATTTGTGGAAAACCCAAAATTAGGGTAACTTTCTTTAAACTGGGTATATATACAACGCAAGATACAACAATTACAATGAGGTCCTAACTAATTAACTATTTGCATACAAAGGATAAATAATGAAACTCCATACAACGAACTAATTCATTAATCTAACAGGATGCTTAACGGCAATGAGGATTGGGGAGTATATTGTTAAGTCTGCTTGGTATGCTACTACGGTTGTGAAGCCTCCTGTTTCTTGGTATAATTAATTTGGTTCCCTTGTCATGTTAGTGGGTGGTCTCTTATCCAGTGGCTGGCCTTTCAAGGCAAGATATCTGCAAAAGAGAGACCATGTTCGTGGGGAATTGTTGTTGATGGGGATTGTGAGATATGCTCAGGTGGGAATGATTCTTGTAGCCATATCTTTTTGACTTTCAGTCCTCTTCCCAAGTTTGGAAGCATGTGTTGTGAGATGTGCTTGGGCTCCCATGAGATTAGTTGATATATGATAGGTGCGTAAATACGCCTATTTACGCCCCCTAACTTAGGCTTGTTATGTTCTTTTAATGCGCTACTTGAGGTTTGATACTTGTTAATTGTGTTTCAAGACTCACGGAGCCGAGATATAACATTTGGAGCTAAAGCGCAAAGTTAAATTTTATTTTGTGTCAAAGCAAAGCCGGTGCCAATGAAATTAATCAATAGAGAGAATAGAAGGGAGAAGCACTAGATTAAATTCCTAGCTGCAATGGTAATTGGGCCCACCAATTATAAGAAGAAATTTCGACAGTTAACAAGAGAAAAGGGAGTGCCCACTAATGACTTGTGTTAAGGAAATGAATCCCACATTGCTTGGGAGTGGAATGGGTGATCACTTAATAACATCTGGGATATCTCCACTCATTGCCAATTGGTTTTGAGATGGATATAAAGTTTCTACATGGTATCAGAGCGGGGCCCGTTCCACCCCACATTTTATAAAATTCACAATCCACACCCCACGATGACAGACCAGCAAAAAGGCTGCACGATGATAGGACCCAAAAGTGGTCACACGTGACAGACCTCAAATGCGGTTGCACGTGAGGGAGGATGTTAAGGAAATGAATCCCACATTGCTTGGGAGTGGAATGGGTGATCACTTAATAACATCTGAGACATCTCCACTCATTGCCAATTGGTTTTGAGATGGATATAAAGTTTCTACAACTTGTTTTCGGAAAAAAATAAATGATCAAATTGAGAACCGACTACAGGGCTACAATATAAAAGGAGGATATAGGGTTTTAAAGGGGGTACTTTTTCTAATGTAAAAACAGAGAACGGAGCTGCCGTCAAGTTTCTTTTCCACGCGGACCACACACAAACAGAGAGCACGGCAGTTCGACGGTGCTCACGGCTGAAACAGAAAAGGACGAAAGGCTTTGGGGTTTAATCTCTTACTGTTATTTCAATGGAGTCTTATACATGCATGGTTATTTGTTTTAATGCCATGAGTGGCTAAACTATTCAGCTAGGGTGATGAGGAGGTCTCTCCAAGTAGCGTAGTCGTTAGATTTCTAGGGTTTTATATTCGACTTGATTTTATGACTTGGTCGATTCATAACTTTTTATGAGAGTATATTTTTTCTGATATTCGAATGTGTTTGTATCCATGGTTTCAAGCACTGTCATACAATGGTTTTGAATGTTTCGAGATAGGCTTTGAGATAGACTATACAACGTGAGACGGGTCGTGCCGTGGTAAATCCAATGAGACAATTCGTGCCGTGTTGAGATAGCCTATACGGAGTACGAATCTTGATTATATTTTTGGGGATTATCGATAGGAATTGTTACCCTATGATGATCTGGTTGAATGTTGAATATGAACCCTAGGTTTCAAAACAATTGCGTTACAATGGGAGATTGAATCGGAAACCCTAGTCCTTTCTCGCATTTGTTTCAAACTCCCTTAATCTGCTTTCTAGTTTAATTTTAGTTTAATCAAATCCAAATCAAAATCCAACTTCTTTTTCCTTTCAGAATTAAATTAGAAATCAATTGAACGTATTGCAACTTAGCGTTTTACTCTCCGTGGACGATCTCGGACTTAACTGCTATTCTTCGGGATAATTGTTAATTCCCTGTTTTATAAATTATATTTTTGGTATGAAAACGACAGACCAATATCATATCTTGGCAGAAAATCGGCAAAGGCAACTGTGCTTAAGTTGGCTTTCTCTGCTGTTGTGTATCATGTAGGGGGGGAGAGAAACTACAGACTATTTCAGCAAAAGATCATAAACATTGATTCAGTTTGTTTAACTCTCACCAAGAGACTTCAATGGCAGGGGGAAACCTGCCCATTTTTCAAATAAGGATAGAATAGATACTTGAAAGACGGATCAACTATTCAGTTGCAATGATCATTGCTGGCATGACCAAAAAGTGGAACGGAATTTGCATTCCCTTCCAAAGTTCTGAATACCGTACCGGCGAGGGTACCGGTTTTTTTATTGGTACGGTTCGGTACCAGTACCGGTCAAATACCGGTTCCGTTTCGGATTTAGCGCTATTACTATTACATATAGTTGTAAATCAAATATTCTTCCCATGACATGCAATTCATCATAAATAAACTTATCTTATATAACAAAAATTACATATAGTGCGTCTCTCATTATATAAACCTCTTCCAATTAAAAAAAGAAAGAGGAATAAGGCTCCCACAACTTTAAACTTACATAAATAAATACTCCAAAAAAACTCATTCTCGGTCAACTTGTCTTCCTAGGCCAACCTTTTTATCCTTTCTTGCAAAAAAAAAAGTACTCCAAGGCACGTGTAAATTGGTGTAATAACCCTTTCAAAATAAGGATAAAAGGGTAATTTGACCTTTTATAATTGTTTAGGATTTTCGAAACCCTCTCTTTTGCAAAAAGCAGCTTCATTTATACCGGCAGCTTCCTGCTGTGCTGCATCTCTCTCTCACATCAACCAGCCATGGAAAAAGCACAGATAAAGCTCTTCTCTCTCTCTCTCTCTCTCTCTCTCTCTCTCTCTCTCTCTCTCTTGCTCGTTCCTTGTCTCTCTGATCGCGATCTGATGATTCCGACCGAAATGGGTTGTAAAGCCCTGTCACAGTGCGTGTAGAAAAATACCGGCCGAAATCTCCGGTAGCTCCATCTTGTCCGAGATCGGCCGGAATGGCCGGTATCCGCCGGTACTCGCCGGTATCAGAGCCGAAACAGTATTTGGAGTGAAAGTTACCGGTTTTACCCAAATCCAGTACGTACCGGCCGGTACGGTACGGGATTAACAACCCTGTTCCCTTCCATTCTACATTATGCCATTCTCATTTGATTCCATTTTTGAAATAACTGGGGAGAAAAAGCTCTATTGAAATAATTGTGTAAGTTGGCGTTAAAAAGAAGGAACAAAACCAAATCAATATTAGTTTCGTAACAGAAACAAAAGGCTAGAGAAAAAATAGACAAGAAGATGCCATAATCATCTATAACAAAGGTAATATGAGCAAAACTAACCGCATGCAATGTTCTATAGGCGCGAGGTTTCGTTGAATCTAGTTGAGCCAATTTGTCTTGCAGGGTAGACCCCATGAAATTCCTTTCTGAAGCTTCCATTAGTAGAGCCTCCCTTTTTGCCTCCATTATTTTCTTTTCTGCTTGAGTATGTGTCTAAAATCAAAATGTAAAATGCCACATTGAATCCGTCATGCATTTCTAAAAATGCAAGTAATTATAATGAACACTTGCTAGCACCTTTTTCTGGAACAAAAACTTTTTTGATAACATTAGTTATTTCAAAAAAGGTTAAACCTGAATACATCAAGCTATTTAACCAAACTGGCAGATACATGCCTTGTTCAGAGATGTGAATAAATGTTTTAGGGTATAGATGCAGCATCTAACACTGAGAGCAAAATAAAACATTCTAACGTCTAGTAATTTCCTAACAATGGGGGCAGAGCAACAAACAAAAGGTAACCATCGCAAGATCTCAGCATTGAATGCAGCAAGAAACACCTCATTTTATTTTGCCTGTTCTTCATTTCCTTCTTTTCCAATCCCCCAAAAAAGGGATTGGGGTTTAGATCCTTGGGAAATCCCTTTTCTTAATACCCTTTTCTCCTTTCATCCGGGCCTTTCACGCACAGAAAAAATGTGGAGCACTCTTTGAAATAGTTCATTAATCATTATCATCCTTATTCCTTCACTTAGTATTTTACCTCCAACCTTTATGTAATGGAAAATTCTGGCAAAAAGAATCAAAAGGAGATTCTTCCCATAAATAAAAAATAGGTTAAGCCAAGATGACGTCCAGCTGCCAGCATGCTTTTCTTTTCCTTCTGATAATCAAGCAAGAAGTAGACTATACTAAAGCAATTTTTTCCTTGTCATTCCACTAGTGGAAACAAATGAAATTTTGTTCCTTGGTAAACAGTAAAATCTGTGAAACTTTGCTCCTCTCCAGATGCCCACCTCACAAGACAACTTTACCTCTTACGAGGTCCACTCCCCGTCTCCCCCGGTTCGCTCTTGTATTTTCAAAGCAACCACCTTCCTCCACAATCCATCCCCTTTCGCAACAAACGCCCACAACAGCTTGCATAATAATGCTTTATTGAAGATTCCAACCTCCTGACACAAACCTCCTTCTTGCCTCGAACCAGAATTGAGAGTTTTTCTTCATCATCCTTCTATACCCACCTAAGATGGAACAATGTTCGAACCCAAAATGGGGATCTTTGATCCTCCGCCCAATCTTGACTATAACTTTGGTAGTGACAGACTAGCCCATATAAGGTACAACCTAAGACGGAACTATTTTCATCGAGATGTATTCTATGTCTTTTAAAAGTTCGCCAAGGTGAATTCACCCTTAAAGCTTGCTTTCTCATTCACCCTTAAAGCTTGCTTTCTCGCTGTTGCACAAAAGGAGGATGCTCTAACTGAGAATTCAAGGAAGACTTGTTCCAACGCCCATTTCTTGCTAATGATGTGATGATAGAAGCACTCTCTCTCCTTTTTTTGTTTAGCCATGACAGACACTTTATGTATGCCATTTTGAGAGACAAAAAATGAACTGAGGCTCAATCTAGATTTGTCCCAACTACCAACTACCTCGAATTAAATTAAACCCAAGCCCCTCTTCTAGAGCTGTTGGAACTAAAAGAAAGAGAAAGGCGGCTCTTCCATTACCGGGGTACATCTTCATTTGCAATTCATGATAGATCAAGGGACTGACATAAACATACACAAGCGGACTAGCTTAGTCTTCTTTCTTTACTTTCTTATTCCTTATACGGTCAACACAATCTGAATCGTTCAGAGCCACTTTATAACGATTGCATTTTCATGCTTGACTAGTACCACAGTCTATGCATTGCCTTTTCTCGAGAGAAAGACCAACCATCAATCACGAGATTTCTTGTTCTGATGTCTTAAACATGCCAATTAAACTACTAGCAAGTGCTCGGATTCTTCTGATGTGCAACATCTACATAGGAAAGTTTCTTCCTTAACAGAGGTGTCGTAAGTCGCCTCTTTCTACCCATCCACCCAAGTAAGATAGTTCAATCACTTTATTTGATAAGCAATAAGCCTTTTGCTACAGCTCCGGAGCTGCCAGCTATAACATATTACACCTACCTATACCTATTAGTTAACGGACGCTTTCACATCGTTGGTTGCTACTATTCATTTCATACTCGACGAGACAATCCTATTGCCGGTGTAGTAAACGAAGCACGATCTTATTTTTTTTCTACTTCCTTCCGCTTTCGACCTTCCCTAGGTAGATATCCATGAAGCAGCTTTTTCAACTTAAGTGAATAGATCTGTTATTTCCTATTGTAATGGTTCTCTAGTTATCCATGTCATTTTCTTCGAAAGAATGTGTCCTGAAGCCATCGCAACTTACCAGACAAAGCAAAGACGAAGCCCTTTCCACGGCAAAAGCAAGGAGCATCGCGATACGCACAAGAATTTCAATTCAATCAGCTCAGATGTATCCTTTCTTTCAAGTGCGGCTCTATGCAAAGGTTATTAAGCCACCTATGTTATGGTTATGTAAGGGTTTAGTGATCGACTCTTCTAGCAATGGTTTTGATAGAGCAAGGTTTCGGAGGGACAAGACTGATGATGTTAGGAAGACGGATGCCCTGTGGTGAATGGAACGAGGTAACTATACAGAAATACGATATCTCCGCGACTCGGAGAGCAGCTGCTCCAATAGAAGGGCGAGCCTTTTTAGCTATGATTATACTCGTGATTTTAGCTACATTATGTGCTTGTGATTCTAACCACAACTATCCTTGCAGAATGGGACTCCTTGCGTGGCGGTGCAGAAAGAACGAGTGGCGCGACGTGATCTACTCAATTAATGGGGAACAGTCTGCCGTGGTGGTTTAAACTTCAGAGAGCAGACACAAGAAGATTCTTGATTTTTGATCGATCTGCCCGTCTTTGAAGGAAGCATGCCCGTCGTACCTCTACTATTTACATTACGCGGTGATTGACAATATTTCATTTCCTGTCTGCGGGCTCTCACTTGATGAACGGTTCATGAACTTACTCTTCTGTCTCTCAATCGGCATTGGAACCCGACACAACAAGATCTCTTACGGCGATGGCATAAAAAGAATTGGAATCAAACCTTCGAATGGAGAGAGTCATAGAACAATCGCAAGGACTGATGCAGGGCGGATCAACATATGCTTTTTCGATAAAAATAGAATATAAAATAAAGGGCTATGAATATAGTCAATTAACATTGCCTCTTTCTCTTAGTTTTGTGGCTCCTCACATGGAGCTCCGCCAATGACTGAATCTGCAGTTGTGGCTCCTAAGACGGAATTGCAGACCAAGGAGATTGCTACGTGAGGCTCTGATTTCGAGGTTTTTTCACTTCACTTGCTAAACAATAGCCTTATAACCCCCTTGCCTGCTCCTGCTCCCAAAGTCTAGTCGTTTTTACTGGTCTCCAGTGCCATTTCAGCCTGACCGATCTATTAAATTGCCTACTACAACAATCAAGAACTCGAGAACAAAGATATCTTCTCTGATCCGCCATCCCAAGCTTGAACTGGACTTTATAATGATATCAAACAAAGAAAGAGCATTGCCCTACACCCGAACGAGAAGATCTATGAGACCCCCGATCAAAGAACAGAATTAGTGCTTTAAATTGACTTCTTTCTATCCATCACCGGACTCGGTCCCGCCGATCGGGAAGATCCAAAGAACCCATCCATTTCAAAAGCAGAGAAAATCAAAGAAACGGAACCCAGAGAGAGAAGAAAAGCTTACCAAGGAGATCAGGAATGCGGCTCCGATCGACGGCATTCCAGAGGTAAGACAATGACGAGATTCCTCTGAGAATCGGGTACAAGAACGTATTGTTGCCGCAGTTAACGCCGAGGACGAAGAGAGCAGAGATTATAAAGAGCGCGAAGAGAGAGCTTTCGCAAAGGTTAGCGAAGAAGCAAATTTCCTCCCATTCATCCCCCATCTTCCTCTAGAAGAGAGATGAAAGAAATGTCCTCCCAACTCCTCCCTCCAAAAATTCTCTTTGAAGCTTCTCTAATCTCTTAATAATTAAGGCACAAGATGACTAGGGAGAGAGAGATGCATCCGACCGAGCGAGATGGACGAAGCTATGAGAATGGTATGAAAGAAATGTCCGGGATGGGGTCTAGCCACTATGTAGAGGATGAAGGTCACATGAACATCACATCACAAGGTGCATGCTTGGGGGATCCCTAGGTGATAAGGTTCCTTAAAAATATCACATCAAGTAAGATACAGCCTAACTTGATGCACTTTTAAGTTTAAGATGGTGCGGCCGCTCTCTTAGTCATAGCTAGCCATGAGTGCCATACTGTGGGCTACAACACTCCGAAAATTCTTCCTCTAGCCTCTAAACCACTGACGCATCCAGGATTCCGCTGTGCTGGCATTCGACCCCAGTCATGCCTTCTTGACTTAATATTATTTAATATCTACCCATTTTAGGAGCTTTTTGGAGTTTCACTGAAGGAGTGCTAATCTGGTGTCGGACTGAAACACCCCATGGTGATCACTTGGAGGTACCACAGTTCATATGTCTAGCATATTCTCACTTCCTCAATGGGATCCGCCACCCAGTAATGGACCAATTGTAATGAGCTATGTAGCATGTGGCAGTAGTATAACATTCATCTTAATAAACTTTTAACTATAGATTTTACACCAAACTTCAACCTGAGTCCTTGCATAAATGCCTTAATCAGGAATGAACCTCATTAAACACATTTATGGATCATGTCCCATAGTGCATGTTGTTCGCAGATGATAATCAAATTGAAAGGGTACTTATCATTGGACTAGAAATTTGAAGAGAAACAATGGAGTCAAGAGGGTTTAAAACAAGCAGCACTAAAACAGTATACTCCGTATAACAAAAGTAACTTTAGTTACATATTGATGTACAACTACTGGAGGAGTGAACGTTCAATGGACCTCGGTGGTATGGTATCCTCAAAATGTGTCTAAATGGTCCTTCATCCTATGGCTAACCTGTCTGCAGAGATTGTCTACTAAGGATCGTCTTCTAAGATGGGGTATGGAAGTTGATCCAGGTTGTGTTCTATGTTCCCACAATGCGCAATGACTCAATCAATTCAACATATGTTCTTTTCTTTTTCTTCGGTCAATCGGAAATTCCAACATTTGTTCTTTGACTGTTCATTTTCCAGGAATATTTGGGAACCTATTCTGCAAAGATTTCAGATCCAAAGAAGGGCTGATATTTGGGATCTAGAGCTGAATGGCGCATGTGGTTTGTGCAGGAGTAAGCCCTTCAGGTCTTTGCTATCAAATTGGCTCTTGCTGCTGGGGTTTACTACACCTGGATGGACTGTAATTCTAGAGTCTTTCGAGGAAGACTCACAAATTCTAGTGCAGTCCTTTTTTTTGGGGGGATTTGGGATTTAGAGCTGAATGGGGCATGTGGTTTGTGCAGGAGTAAGTCCTTCAGGTATTTGCTATCAAATTGGCTCTTGCTGCTGGGGTTTACTACATCTGAATGGACTGTAATTCTAGAGTCTTTCGAGGAAGACTCACAAATTCTAGTACAGTCCTTTTTTTTTTCTTGGTAAGTAAATTCATTTATACCAAAAACCGCACAGAAGCTACAAACCAAAGGGGCGTCCCCCAGGTAACATCAGAACAACAAAGCTCAAAACTTAGTCAAAAGACAAAGAAAGGAAATCTATTTATTCTAGTGCAGTCCTTGCTAGTATTGATGATAATATAAGATTGAGAGTCTCTACTTGGAATCAGTTTTCAAACTCCATGGAGAACCAAAGACTTGTTAGCCAATGGAATATCTCCACTAGAGTTCTCAGATCTGCTAATCATTAGTAGGAGTTAGTTTGTGTGGTTTTTAATTTGGTTGACTTTGTAGCCAATGGAATATCTCCACTAGAGTTCTCGGATCTGCTAATCATTAGTAGGAGTTAGTTTGTGTGGTTTTTAATTTGGTGTAGGTTTCTTTCATGTACAGCAGTCTGTAAAGTGGTCTTGTACGTGAGTTTTTTCAGTTGGTTGGTCATCAAATGGAACATTTACGACCAAAAAAAAAACTACTGGGGGAGGGAAGATCGAAACTCTCTTGTTTTACAAGGGCAGAGACGATGTGTTCCCTAAAATCAAGATAAGTTTGCTTAAGTGGATGCTTCTAGTTCTAGCATATTAGGCAATCTATAGAATAGCTACGTCGTCGATTATGATTTACAGAATATGATGCAACAACTAAAAAACAACACACCAATAGAATAAATGTAACTAAGGCAAGAATGCTTCAACAGATGTGTGAGAGAGAATAGAGATAGAAAACCTTCATGAAATGGTAGCAGCAGCAGCAAACGAGAACAAGTTTAGAAAATCTTGCTACCCACATAACCCATTAATGAAATGGAGTAGGCTTAGCACCCATAACATATCCTGTTAACCCACTAGCCTTGCTTTCCCACGAGAATATTCTATTCTGAGGTTCTCTGCATCCCATATCAAAAAAAAAATGATATGGAACACGTCATGATAGGTAAAGTGGTTCTCATCTCATGCACCAAACCCGAATTTTGGCCTAACGCTCCCCCTAGTCATGCCAGATCGTCCACCTCCAAGGAACCCAAAGTCCAATAGCAATTCACTCTTTGCTCCTGCCACCAATATGCACCACCTTCTTCACCAAGTCCGACAACTTTGCAACCTTATAAACTTCATCTCATTGATACCCAAAGTTAGCTGGTACCAAACAATCAATCACACTTTTGTCCCTTTCTTCCTGTTTATTTGACATTTTGACTCCATATTCTAATGGTCTCACTTTTTCAGGTCTCTTGCAGTTACTTAAGGATCTTTGGGAGTACTTCACCCAACAAGTCCGGTTATTGAGAATTTCTACAGTGTTAGGGTTTTAACGAACCTCCAATTCGATCCTAATGTCATGGCGAAACTCAAGAAGAAAAAAAAAAACGATTAACTTTGAACGGTAATGATTTCTTCTTGTTTTCTTAGGACTCAATCTTGATACTGGTCTGCAACAATCAAAGTTGAGTCAAGAGTCTATAACGCAATGACTCAACTTTAATGAAATTAACAACTAGCAATGCGTTTAGATGCAACAATAAACTTTTCTCCTATCTGTTCTTCCGAAAGGTTCTAGGAAGAGTTGTGCTTAGTTCCAACTCTTTATGCCTAAGAACTTGTTTGTACGGGCTCATGACTGATCGTCCGTATTTATGTACTTTCATTTCGTTCCAAGTTCCAACTACCAAAGAGATGCGAAGAACAATGAGAGCCTCATTTTGCAATAACATCCCGAACCGTTTTGATGGAAACATTACAAAAAGTCATGTTGAGAACACAAAAATAGTCCCTGTACGGCATATAATTATCTCACAACAAACAAAGTCACCTGCATACGTGTCACAAGAACCCATATTGGGTTTGTCAGCAATACGTTCAAGGACCTGCAAAGAAAGCCATTCGCAGTCAAATGTGATCCAAACAAACAGAAACAAGCATCCGGAATTTGTGTGCCAAGAGGACAATGATTATCATTGAATCATATCATAAAATTCCCAAATCTTGCATTAAGAAAATAACAAATAGAAGATATAATTACCCAGCAAAAGCTGCCACAACAAGCCAGGACAACATGCCTACAGTACCATCCCCACGACCTTTCTTTCTACGGGCAACTGCAATGGCCTCAGCCTTGTTTTTGAAAACCTGATAGAAATAGTAGTATATGCCCTGCCAGCATCATACAGAAGTATTAGACCCCAGAGAAAAAGTAGGTGAGAACACCAAATGCCTCATGGTAATATTTCGTAAGACAATATCTAAAGGTGCTCATAAAGGTCGAGGACTGGTCATAATACACGTTTCAAAGTGCTTCACTATGTACAAATCATGTGTACCGGTAGTCCAGCAAATGGCTTGGATGAAGACACTAAAACGACAATGATCTGATTTCACACAAGTAAAAAATTATTTCTTACCTGCTGATGCTGTAATGAGCAAATTACATCCAACCTCAGGTGTAGCTAAATTAGCTTGGGTTCAAATCAATCAGGTCCCAAAAAAATAGGAGTCTTGTCTAAAACACAAGACTATAACCCCTGTTGGTGGCTGACAATGTCCTGAAATTTTTCTCTCTAGTCTCGCCACTTGACATTTTTATGGTGCATGTGTATTAGGCCCATATTTACCCATAGAAGTATTGGAGTTAATCTCCTCCGGGTAGAAAGAGTGAAACCACCTCTTCTGTAGGTCTCCTCTCTCGTAAGCACTCGTTTAAGGCCACCGTTTCTGTGTCTTGTAAGACCTGAATGTGGAACACAGAAGGAGCTTGTGTAATTTCTCATCTGATTAGTTGGTGCAAAGTGTAGCAGCTTCTAATCACACAAGATGATCAACCCGTCATCACCCAAGTGAATTTTCACAAGAAGGTCGCATTTAATCATGATCAGTATCGGATAAAGGAAATCACTCATAGTTTTGATTCGTTTGAGAAGTATAAAACAAACGTATTCTTCTGTTATAACTCAGGGCAGATTATCAAGTTTAATTTCCCACTGTAACTTATTGACAAAAATGATGAAAATGCAAGAGAATGAATATATTCTTGTCAAAAAATCAAAAAACTAAGGATTGAAAAGAACTCCTACTCCTCGTATCCTAGTTTCGTAGAAACATATAGGACAATGGATAGGGAGTTGTGGCTGAGTGAAAGCACAGTTCAATCACTTCAATCAATGAACTCAAGCAGAAGCTTTGCTTTTAACGGGCAAGGGATATTTATGCAGCTCCATAAGTTATTGCACAAAATAACTAGTCATTTTTAGGTTAATTCAAACATGTGTGTCTTCGAACTTTTACAGATATTCCATGTTTCTCGCGACCATGTCTCGGAGAGAGAAAAAGTTCAACCAGCGAGAAAGGCTTGGGTAAAAAAAGAGGCTTATGGCACTATGGTATTGAGAGATCCCTACAGCTCAATGGATGGAATAGGGAGAAGGGGGGAAGAAGAGTGTCCACGCTAGAATATTTTTGCAATAGTTATGGTATCCTGAGCCGCAAAATGACCTCGAAAATTATTTATCAGAACATTCGCCCATGTTTGATCCGCAGTGAGAGATTGGTCCCTCGCAACCATGTAAGCCATGGAAGGAGAAGGGAAGGCCCTTTAAATGGTTAGTGTTAGAATGGGTTGTGAGCCCAATCCGATCCCGCCATTCTTGCATTCCTTCTTAAGGTGAGGCATTGCTTCGTGAATAGCCTCCACTAGCCCCTCCTCATTAAAGAAAGTTATTTCCATGTCAAATACTTTCATTCCTGCCCTTATACGACGATATTCTACTCTCATTGATGTAAGTAAGCCCGGCTAGCCCGAAAAAAGAACTTTTTCACGATTGGATGCGAGAAGACGATGGGATCCGCCCTTAATGCCTAATACTTCTGTTGTTTGATTACTAACAAGAAAGGAGTTGTATCCGAAGGAAAGAGTTGAAAGTTTCTTGCTTGAGAGCACTGACTTATGTTTTCACCGTCATTTATAGGTCAATGGGCCAGCCCGCTCAACCGATTAGAAGAACTATTGATTCTTTTGGGGTTTCATCCGCATAAATAACTGTGGTATGGCTGTCATCTCCCAGCCATAGTAGGTAAAGGTGCACAAGAAGGAATGTAACGGACCTGCGAAGCAGCAGTTCCAAACAGAGAAGGCTTAAGGCCGCTGTAAAGCCCTCCCCATCCTTCGGTCCTCACCACCTTAACAGAAAGAATAACAGCAACCAGTGGAACTCATAAGAATAAAATTGTGAAAGAATTAAAGAAAAAAAATTTACAGAAAAGAAAAAAAAAACAATGGAGATGCAAAGGGCAAACCTGGAGGATCTGAACCAGTGTGCCTCCTCCAGCTGCAGAAGGTGTAGGATGAGGCGAGCACCCACTTTCCTTGGCAACTCTCTCTGTCTGTTGGCGCGTATTCACCTGCAATCATAATAAATCATTGCACAAACTTCAATTGAAGGATCTATGACCACCAAGAAAGCTTGATTACATGATACTACGAAAAAAAACTATTAGTGCCATTGCCATAGCAATATAAGTAAGCGGTGTACCGTTTGGAGGGGATACGTGATTATTTGAGCGATGATACCGCCACCAGCTCCCGCCAGCCCATTCACCACTGCGTTTGACATTACGTCCGCCTCTTCTCTCTCTCTCTCTCTCTCTCTCTCTCTCTCCTGGTGAACTGCTTCACTTTTATTACGTTACTCGCGGGAACAGGTAGAATGTTTTTGGTAAATTACTATTTTGGAAAGAAAAGAACCACTTACTCCGTATTATACAGGTTCAATGGGACGGGCATACCCCCAGAATGAGCAACAACTGGCAGAATGGAAAAAAAATTCAGTGCCAAGCGGGTACCACGTGGTGCCCGCTCGGCCATCCAAGTCCGTCCATTACGTGTATGACGACTCAGAGAGGAGAAAGAAAGTGTTAAGATGAGAGGAGAGAGTGTGTTTTAATCCGAGCCGTCCAAAAATGCATCGGACGGCTCCGGTGCGCCGAGCGGGTGCCACGTCAGCAATACCCGCTCGGCACTGAAAAATTCCTCGGCAGAATGTCAGAACCAGAGCTATTGATCTGGAAAACCGACCATACAATTTACTCTAGGCCGCGACTATTCGCAATCTTTTATTTTCTTTCATAGCCCACTATATTTCGGTAAGTAATTGTTGAAATTCATAAATAACATTTCGGTAAATAGCTGTTGAAAACAAGATTATATTTCGGTAACTACATGTCGAAAATATATTCAACTTTCGGTAAACAACTGCCGAACATGTATTTTCGGTAAATAGTAGGGCTGCTCGCGGTCCGGTTCGGTTCGTATTTCTAGGAATCCGAGGACCGAACCGCTAGTCGCGGTTTTTAAAAGATGAAATCCGTGTCCGGACCAAAAGTCCTACGGTCCGGTTCCAATCCAATCCGTGACTCGCGAATCGGTTAAGGTTTTATCCACGGATTTTAGCAAAAATAAAGGTCAAGCATATATCCCACAACAAATGGGAAGAAAGTTACATTCAGAATTACGTTTAACACCACCTGAAAATACTTGTTGCATAAACTACCAAAGGCTTATTTCATAAATCAAATTCAAAAGAATCTAAATATTAGTAGAATTGTCTCATTATTCTAATACATTATATAACGTAAAAGAATTGGAAAAGCAACGAACTACGTACTGAAACTCAACTAGGTTACCCGTAATTTATAAAGAAAATTTACGATTTACTCCCTATATTTTATATACATCTACACTATATCTCATTATTAAGATAAAATGCTAAAATTTGAAGAAAAAAGTGTTAACATTACTAACAATTTATTATATAAATACATATATACATATTATTTGTATAAAATAAATATCTCACGGTCCGGTTCGGTTAATCCACGGTTTCGTAATGAAAATCCGTGGACCGAACCGCGAGTCACGGTTTTCTAATTTTTCAATCCGTGTCCAGACCATTAATCCACGAACAAAATCCAAAAGGTACGGATCGGTTCGGTCCGGACCGGTTTCACGGTTCACCGGATTTTTTGACCAGCCCTAGTAAATAGCTGTTGAAAAAAATATTATATTTCGATAATTAGATGCTGAAAATGTATCTCAATTTCAGTAACTAACTGTCGAGTATAATTTAAAATTTTTAATGGGTTATGAAAGAAAATAAATAATTGCAAATAGCAGCGCCATTTACTCTATTAAGAAGAGTAATATTTACTCTATTAAGTTGATGGCAAACAAAATTAATTTCGGAAAATGATGATCAAGAATTTATATCGATTTGGTCGCTGGCCTTGCAATAGCTGTTATCTTCTGCGTTTTATACTCAGACTGCGTGATAGCGTTTTCAAATTAACGGCCATTTAGCAGTCGAATTTTTGTAAAACGGGAGCTGCAATCAAAATTACTCTTTTCCTCCAGCACGGGAGTAACTACCCAGGGAATCCAATTATTCAGTGGTTAGAGAATTGGCCCCACTCAATAATTACTGTTTACCCCTCAAACTATGCCTTCTGTACACTTTATCCCCTTAAGTTTTTATTTTTGGCACTTAACCACCTCTTAATAATCTAAATGCATAACCAACTGACTTGAGCTACAAAGAGGAATCGAAGCTACTGTTTTGCCCTCCCCCTATTGTAAAACACTTACCCAAACACAAACCCAACCTTCAGCTACACACATAAAATAATCAACAACTTCGACACGAACCCGATCTGCAACTCTGACATGATCGCTTCGACGACGGTCAACGACTCCGGCAACAACCACCACAGTACACCTCTCTCTCTCTCTCTCTAGAACGAGAATGAGAACAGCTCTAACAACCAAAAACCTTCTACTTCAGTAACCTTCCCCTTTTCACTCTCTACTTCGCGATGTTCATCTACAGTCTCTTCCCCAACCCTTTCCTAGTCCTTTCCCAAGTCAACACCTCCCCCATCTGCTTCTTCTCTTTGAATTTCTGCTACTACCAAACCCTTCGCTTTCCCTTCGCCTGTCTTACCTGCGTCGCCTCTTTCATATACCTTTCTACTAATGGTGACTCCATAAATTTTGACTACTTCTGTCATTCAATATGTTTGTTGCAACGTTACACTTAACATATCTACCCCATGGACAAATGAATCGACACTTTTTAAATTGTAAGCAAAAAGAATAATTTTATTAATTACTATAATCCGAAATAGAACATACCATTTGCATTCCAAGTTTCCAACATTAGGATGCAACAATTTGAGGATTTGCCAAAGTAGAGAGGGAACGAAAGAACACGCCGTTATGAATTGCGATTGAAGAAGTTGCTAATGGGTGAGTGGTGTTGATCAAGAACAATTAAAATCTTATTAGTGTTAGAGCATCTCCACTCCTTACTCAAATCTTGACTCAAATATAAATTTGAATAAAAATCACTCAAAATCCTCTTCCACTCCTTACCCGAACCTATAGCACTCAAATTTGGTTTAGACTTAAACTTTTAAAAGGCAAATTTCACACCTTTAAATTTACTGCTTTGCCATTAATGAGACTTTTACTCAAATTTGTGCATATTTGTGTTTGAGTTAAGTTTGCCCATTGGAACATCCAATACCAAATGAAACTTTTACTCATATTTTTACTCAAGTTTGAGTGAAAATTTGAGTAAAGGGGTGGAAATGCTCTTAGAAGTTTAAACGTGGCCTATGAGTGTATTGCGGCCATGTATTTTACATATTTGCCCAAACAATTGTAGATGTAGAGGTTAACTTAAAGGGAAAGACTACAATACACACTCCTTATTTGGATGTGTATCGTATCCACCCCAAAAATATTATGAATTATAGCGAAAAAGTTACGAATCGTATTGCTAAAAAATTACGAATCGTATAAAGGTTACAAGGTACACCAAAATGTCATGAATCATAATAAAAATGTTACGAATCGTACTACTGAAAGGTTATGAATTCTCGAATAAAAGTTACGAAACACACTAAAATGTTATGAATGAACTATAAAATAGGTGCATATAGTACAAATTTTTAAGGGGTTTGTATTATAGATTTTTCCTAACTTAAATGTAATAACCTTTTCTATATGTGAATTTTAGAAGAGCAAAATGTGAGTCAGCCTTAAAGTAGAGTCCACACAAAAAACTATTCTCCCTTTATATATTAGAATAGATTATTGAATCATTATATACTTCTCTATCCTTAAAATCTTTAACCTTTCAGATATAGGCATTGGATTACAAATGCCTATTACTCTTTTAACTTTGCTAAGTCACAACCACCATCGCGATCATCCAACCATAAGCTATCTAATTTGTACAAAACTCACTATTCATAGACCCCGCAAACATTTATACCGGGTCAAAAACAATCACCGGTCAAACTTTGAGGTCCACTACTATTTTACAATTCCTCAAAATTCCATCTCCCTTATCGTTGGATTTATGAATCGGGGTAGCAAGACGTGATTTTAGGGGCGCGGCCTCATAGTGAGATTTCCTACTGCTATATTTTTGAAACTCATGTGTCTCAAAATCTTGTGCATTCTTGTGCATTAATGCAAAATGTCAAGGAGGTCCATGTAATTTTTCAGAGGATTGAAACCAAATTATGGGGTGCCGGCTCTATCGGAAAAAAACTTAGGGGGCGATTATTCGCAGCTTCGTATTTTTTCTCTTAACCCGTTAAAAATTTTCAACTAATTACAACATGACTCCCTAATACAAAATGACCTACTTACCCTTATACCTATACATAAAATAACCTATATGCCCTTATGAACAAAACCCCTAAATTATCTTCTTCCCTCTTCCCCCTAAATCATCATTCACGTTTTTTTTATAAAAAAAAACACACCAGGCGACCTCCCATTGTTCTTCATCTTATCTTCTCTTATTCTTCTCTTCTTCTCCCCATGTTCTTCATCATTCTCTTGTTCTTTGTTGTTATCGCGTCTGGGTTTACAAAACCCAGTTTTTCGATGTCTGGTCCGAACAGAATAAAGTAAGTAATTTCGGTAGCTAATTATTGTAAAATATTACCATACTCGACAGTTAGTTACCGAAATTGAGATACAATTGCAGCATCCAATTACCAAAATATATGGTTTGCCGACATGTAGTTATCGAAATATAATCTTGTTTTCACAGATATTTATCGAAATGTATGTTTGATTTTCATATATAGTAGTTCGGTAGTTGTTTATCAAAGGTTGAACATATTTTTGACATTTAGTTACCAAAATATAATCTTGTTTTCGACAGCTATTTACCGACATGTTATGTATGATTTTCAACATATAGTTCGACAATTGGTTACCGAATTTTGTACATATTTTCGACATGTTATTACCGAAGTGATCTAGTTGCTGTTATTGTATATATACATACATACATGTATGTATGCACTCACAAAGAGAGAGATCGACGAATAGAAAGAGAAAGAGAGAGAACGAACAGGAAGAGAGGTGGTGGTGCGGCGGTGGTGTTCTGACAGGAGTGGCGGTGGTGGTTGTGGGTAGAGTGTGAGTTAAAGTATAATTTTTGAGAAGAAATGATATAATGGAAAGACCGGATACATTAAATGGGTTATATAGAGAAAAAAAAATTTTAATATAAAAATGGGCTATGTGAATTAGTGGGCCAAGGGAGAAAACTTATACAGTATGTCGTTTGGGTTGGAGTCGCGTGAGAGGGAGAGAACCTAGTGGGAAAAGTCACCAGCACATCTACAGTATACATTTTAACTGCAAGGCCGAGGACCATATCCTGAAAAAAGCAGCTTGGAGGCCGGCGGTGGTCAACGCGAGGGAATCCGAGGTCAAACAGGCGGGCAATTACCAGAGACTACTGCGACTTGTACTACGGGTTCCCGATTATTTATTCTTCCTTCACCCACTCGGCTGAATACTGTTGCAATATCTTTTATCGTGCAAAACTATTGATTTGATCGGCCGATCGAAAGAACAGAGCGAGTGAACTTTCGTGATATCATGGTGAAGGAGACGGAATACTACGATGTCTTGGGAGTCAGCCCCACGGCCACCGAGTCTGAGATTAAGAAAGCGTATTACATCAAGGTAATTTCAACTGCTTTTGGTTCCCATTCAGTGCCTCCATGTCCTCAAGTCTATTTACGTCCTAGATTCAACCCTCCATTTCCATCTCCTGTTTATTGGAAACAAAGGTTTGATTGTTTACTGATGCTACAGTAAGGGTTTCTAGTTGTTTATGGTTTATTCACTCCACACTGGAGTCCCTGTTGAAAATTTGTTTGCTTCTTGATTTATCGATCCATCAGGACGACTTTGTAATTTGAAATATGATGGAGCTGTCACTTGTTTTTTACTCCTTTCTTTTGGGACATTGACAGCGTGTGCCTTATTCCACGGCCTTAAGGTTAGGATGGAGCTAGTATTTTAGCGTAACAGTGGCAAATATGTACACAAAAATAATCAATAGAAAGATGAACTACAATGTGAACAGTTGTTGCCGTAAAAAATTGAAACACAGTCTCTGTCATAAACGATGTTTCTTGTATCCGGGTAAAGTACCAACAAAAGGGTAATTCTTTATACAATCTGTCTATTATAGTGAGACATCCTGAATTGTGTTTGACGCTCTTTCATGTCATTAAAAGCATCTATGATACTATGATAGCATCAACATCAAAACCTCTAGCAAGGTCTTTCTGGGTGCTGAAATGGTTCATCTTGTCTTCCTTTCTATTAGTACTATTCTATGTAGATGAATTCTTATAATCTAAGTTATTACCACTGTGTAAGTGCCATACAAAGGATAGGCTGGTTCACTTGAAGAAAATTGTCTATAGTCGGATAGTCCCATCCGAATCATGTCGTTCATGATCAGGCTCTGTAAGATCCCGTGAAATAGATATCGTAAGTATAATGGATTGCGTTTGTTTCGTTTGCGGCCCTTATTTTGTGCTCCATTATTTTGGTCCCCTTATCTTAGTTCAGTTGGTTGGTGTTAAAGCATCCAAGCCAAGAGCAATTGGCAGTAGAGTGATGCTTAGCTAATATGGTATGGCTTCACCATTGCGTTCTTCTAGAATTGCTGGTGTTGGTTGTGGTATGGCAGTTTTCCACCATCTTTTGTTTTAGAGTTTGCTTGTTCTAGAAGACTTGAGGTATTGTCCTTATTTCCAAAAATAATAGGAGGCTACTGAACCAAAGGACTTCCCAATCTCCCTCCTCAAGTTGTCAATCATGGTTGATTGTTTACATTCCTTGTTCTGGGCAGGGCAGGCTAGGCTGCTGTAATGCAGGATGTTGCTGGGCACAACTGCAGTCTATGTATTTGCCTACTGATTTCAATGTGCATTGCCTTGTTATTCCTGCATATCAAGGGACAATATTGGTAGTGAATTACAACAGATATGTAAGGAAGATTCTGGGTGGAAATGTACTTGATGCTTCCATTTCCTTTGTAGGGTCTTCTCTTCATTGGTGGATTCCAAGGGGTTTCTTAAATTTAAGTGCTTTATTAGTTCACCATTTGTTTACACGAGTGATTTTTATATACTTGCATTGTCTCCTCCGCTCCATCTGTTATTCTGCATATCAGGCATCTAGTCTCGCCTCGTCTAGTCCATCCTGTTCTTGATTCTCCTTCCTTGCTTGCTTTCTCGATGCCTGAGGCTGAAAGTACTAGTAAAGTGGTTTAATGTTCATCTTCTCAAACATTTGCCTTTGTGGCTGCAGGCGCGACAAGTCCATCCGGATAAAAACCCAAACGATCCTCTGGCTGCACAAAATTTTCAGGCAAGACTTTCATTATAGATGATAACAAGTTTCAAGAAAGGTGACTGATACCCTTGTAAATCATGTGCCTCCAATATCGTCTTGTTGATGGTTTTTACAGACATGGACAAACCTGCAGAATTACCGATGTCGTGGAATGAAAGAGTGATGTAGGAGATATCATTATCAATGTTCTCTTGATAACAATATGAAGTATATTTGTGCACATGTATCTGCGAAAGAGTTGAAATGTTTCCTACACTTCTGTCAGATCACATCATTTACTAAGTTATCGAATCATTTACTAAGTTAAATCACGTCATTTATGTATCCATTTAAAAAAAATCCAAAAGTAACCGCTTTGATTGTGTAAATTGTTGTCCTATTTTTAACAGTAAAGACGAGGGTTTCCCTTGCCCCCTAAAAAAGTACCCTGGTTATAGTGTCAGTATTAGCTATACACTTCCGATTTACATGAATCTCAAGCTAGATATAAGAATCAGCTTTTCAATACCCAGAATTGGCTTTCGGATATGGTAACAATATGTTTGTTTATGATGTTTCGAGAACCTCTGTTTCATTCTGTCCATTCAATGGCTCATTAATGTGAGTACAGGTTTTGGGAGAGGCGTATCAAGTGTTGAGTGACCCAGCACAACGACAGGCTTATGATGCTTATGGGAAATCAGGAATTTCAACGTGAGTTACTTCATATTGAACCTACCTCCATAAGAAATGTATACTCATGGATGCATAGGTATTGTTGTTAAATTGAATTATTTTCAATTGCAAATAACTTCTTGCATAGTTCCTCCTCGTTGCAGTGAAGCAATAATTGATCCTGCTGCAATTTTTGCAATGCTCTTTGGGAGTGAGCTTTTTGAGGAATACATTGGCCAGCTTGCCATGGCATCAATGGCCTCATTGGATATTTTCACTGAAGGAGAGCAGTTTGATGCTAAAAAGTTACAAGAGAAAATGAGGGTACAATTACTAAATATTTCTTATTTATATTTTCTTATATACATTTTTTCAGTGCACATGTATTATTGACCTATTACTTTGGTTATATGAAAGCTCAAAATCCCAAAATGAATATATGCATTCATTTCTGTTGTCATCCACCTCCTAACTTATCTTTTGATTCTTTTCCTTGGTTCTCTAAAAGCTCCGAACTTTTTGGTACAATGCAACTATATCGACATGAACACTCTGTATTAATCCTGAAACTCCGGACTAGAAAGCAAAACATTTATTAAAGGAATCAACAGTGTGCACAAGTGATTATCGCAGGTCAATGAGGCAGACTAAACCAGGTTTTAGAATCATCACATTTTCAAGGTGAATCCAAGTCTATAGAAAATAGAAATCAAACCTCTAATGCACACATTAAGGGTTTTTGGGTCATTCTTAGCTCTCTCCTTGTATAGAAAATTTGTTTGTCCTTTCGCGTCATGACTCATGAGGAGTGGCAACAGAGTACTCTGGGAGGTCAATAACATCTATCTCCGAGGCAAATGTGTGGAACTGCAGACTATTGGCGGGCTATAAGTGTCGATTTTATATTATGGTATTAAGGGTTTTTGGTCTCTCTTTTTTGTGCTTTGTTCTTGTTTCTTACTTTTTCTCTTCATTCTTTTCTGTATTTTGTTGTTCTTGGATAGTATTCGAATGGTGATGGAGAATTCTTGACTCCAAATGTGCTACGACATGTCCTCTTATGGAAAAGAAAAGGAAAAAGAAGAAAGAAAAAACACGTTCTCTAATGCAATTCTGTTTGTATTCTTCCTACATCAAAGTGAACAAGTAGTGCAATTGATAATTTGATTTTCAATCACTTCATCTGATACAAACAAAAGTGATTTCTAGGGACTACGGCTATTGAAATTCCTTTTTTCTATTTGGAGATAATTAAGCTGAATGTGACCTCCACAGAGATGTCATGTAGGAACAGGTATTTCGAGTTGTCTAGGAGGACTTTGGAAACTTCTATTCATATTAGGGCAACGAGATATTGCCATGCTTGATTTATGATCGATTGTTTCTGACACAGTGGAGAGCCTCTTAATATTGTCAATGGCCTTGGACAACCCTATTTCCAAGACACAGACTTCTAGAACTAGACTCTATCACTTTAAGACAATATGCATAGAGCCAGACATTTATACATCTTCCTTGCTAACATAAAGAACTGACAGCCGTTGTCCATATTAGGATCTAACATAGGCCTTTATAGTTAATGAGGCAACCTAAGGGTCTGACAACTGGAAAATTGTAGCAAAGTTTGTGTCTTGAGGGAGTGAATAGGACAAAACCCAAGGTATAGTATTGCAATACAGAGAATTTCATGCACAAAAGTTCAATCAAACCATTTACCAAAAGAGAAAACCTTTGATGCAGTAGGATTTAGGGTTATTGTTGTCATTTTAGTGTCTTTAGTGTGTGTAGGGTTTTGAGTTTATAAATAGGTGTCTTGTGCCCTCATTAGGTAGCTTTTTTGATTATTAAGATTATTGAATATATTGATTTAGACATAGTTTATCTCTCTACCCTTTGGGGTTTATCCCCTTGAATGGGATTTTGCTCTATTTCTTTGAATCTTTGAATTCCCTTTGGTATTTTGATTGCATCATTTATAGTTTCACAATAATAAGACGAAGAGAAACCAAGACTCCACAATACATGAAGAACAAGAAGGAAAAATCAGGGGGACCTTCCCTACATAGGCAATCCACTGCATATAGAGTGTAATTAGGAGAACGTGTCGGAGATGTATAGTCCAACCCAGTCAGCTGTAGACTTACAGCCTCGTAGAATGAACTTGTTTGATTTCTACTCTCATGCGGCTGTGCTCACAATTAGTCTCCTCTTGACTCTAGTTTGCACAAGCACAAAACTCCTTGCTTCAAAAGCTGCAATGCAATTTCAAAACACCACGTGGCATTTTCACATTAGGTTATTCTGAAATCAGTTATGTTTATGTTGGAGAATGTTAATGAGTAGCAACAAGTAACTAATGAAAATGTACTATAATTTGTTCTAATGTTTCATGGGGTTGAACGACAAGACATCCGCAAGGAAAAGGAAAAGAATTCGAATGGTGATGGAGAATTCTTGACTCCAGATGTGCAACAACAATTGATTGATAAGGATTTCTGAAATTGAAAATAAAGAAAACAAATGGAGGAAGAAGTTAAAATACATAAGAAATATCTCAGATAATTAATGTGTTAAAATATGACGTATTGCATTTTTGGAAGAATTATGACAATAATTTTTTCCATAACTTGATGGATAATCATGCATTTGTCAATATATCATTGTCAAGTGTCCCCAAACCTTTTGTTAGGTAATGGAGCCAAAAAAAGTGTATTGAACTGTTTATCACCCTCCCACATTCATCCGTCTTGCACACCATGATGCTATAATCTGTACATATAGAGAACCATACTGCAAACATGGAACACTAGATGGAGAGACTTGAAGCCAAGATATATCAAAACCGAAGGTGTGATATTACACTAAGTCATCGATTCTTTAGCAAAGCTTAACTTTATAGTAGAAGGGCCAACTATGTATATTAAGTTATCCAACTAGGAAAACAAACTTGATTTGACCATAGACATATTGATTTTGAGAACATTTTCAATTCTTTCAACTGAAATGACATGCAATCACATTTTAGAACGTTTTCTAAATTGTAGTTTAGCTTGTCGGAGGATGTCAAGCAAGATTTCATTGGTTTCTTTGTGTAAGGTTTGAGTTTTCTTTCTATTAAAGGTTGTTCAAAAGGAAAGGGAAGAGAAACTAGCTGAAATACTGAAAGATCGACTCAACCTCTATGTGCAAGGAAACAAAGAGGACTTCGTTCGTAAGGCTGAAGCTGAAGTATTAAGGCTCTCCACTGCGGGTAACATGTTGTTTGTTTTTTGTATTTTTCATATATACTTATCTTTTATGGCTTGGACTGGATGCTACACTGTAGCAGTATATGCCGTATTTATATTTTATATATGGCTTGCTTGGACTTTTTGAAACTATTTGGCAGGGATTGTTTTGCCTTCAATCTGTCTTTTACTCTTTTCAGAAAGGAAATTCGGACACCAAATGATTGCTAAAAAAGGCAAGAAAAGGATCCACTAAAGATCATTTGATCTTGGGCACACAAGCATGTGAATTTCATAGTGAGTACCAGTTGGAACCTGTAAATCCTTTGGTTTTGTTGAAAAGCAACAACAAACACAAAACTATAAAGAAAAGAAGATACAGGTGTACAAAACTCTCTTACAGTGTTATTTCACTGACTAGGAAACTGCCCCTGAAATCTTAAGTTACATTGAAATAGGGCCAACAATAGCTACGAGTCTATGCAATCATTCCCTTGATGCTTGGAGTTGAACTGGCACTAAAGCAAGAAAGGATGCACAAACATAAAGAGCAATGCTATGAATTAAGGCCCTCCAGGTAGCACTCCCACAAGCAAGTTTCTCTTCTCCTTTGGGGCTCCCCATGCGGCTGCATGGCTGTCCCTATGTGGGTGAGACATTACCACGTGGCACTACCACATACCTCTAGATTGCTCCTCCACCAATGAGACCCCTCCATGTGGCATGACAGTGAGATGCTTGGTCTCCAATAAAATAGGCCTATGTGTCAGCCACGTGAGAAATTGAATGACCATCCTCATCCCTTCTAAAGATCAAGGCGATGCCCAAGTTCCAAGCGGACTTGGGCAATGCTTTCAGGTCCCCATCCAAGGAGTCTCTAAGTAACGAGTGCCCTGGACTTTGAGCTTCAGGGGTTGCCACTCTATCGATGACCTCAGATGTCCCACAAAGCGAGTATTGGACTCTAAGGTTTTCATCAACACCTTAGCCTATAGAAGAACAATTACCTGGACTCTAAATCATCCCTAACTCCTAGTCCCTGACTTACAACCTCAGAAGACCTGGACTTTATCATTCCTACCACAGAATGCTGGAGGTACTATGTTACTATTTTCCATGTATCTTACCTATAAGGGTTGACTGGTCCTCAGGCACTCCTTATCCTATACAAGGAGAACTGGGCCACTATCCAGTAACAACACAACATACCATCTCCTACCAGACCCACTTGTCATAGACTTGCCATTGTTTCTCTTTCTAAGGCTGCCTTGGCTCTCTCTCTCCTCTATCTCTAGAGGTCGAAGCACTTCAACAATCGCTACCTTCCTAGTCCACAACTCAACAATCATTTGTGTTGTCAGTCACCCATCAAGTTATTTAGCACCAATTGTTGTTGTTGATGAGTCTTGATCATATTAAGGGGAAAGAGCCCATAGGACAACTCAAAAATATGATCTTATCAAACAACAAAAATTATGTAAAGGTAGAACAGTCCTCCGGTCATGATGATATGTGTTTGAACTAGGCTATTATTAGTGTCGACCAGCCTAGATAATCTAAGTTAAAGAGCCTTTAATTGAAGGACCGCTAACAAGAAGGAAGCCTCATCAACTCCAAAGATCTGAGCCATTGACACATAAATATGCATTTGAAGAGTCCACTCCCTGCTCATCACAATCAAAAGAGGCTAGCGAGTAGTTGAGGGGCATAACTACTACGGGTTGAAGACCAACCTGCACCATGTTGTACTATTATGTGTGTCGAAAACCATGGAAAATTTGTCAAGATATTTAAAAAGTGCAGCCATACAAGAAGTCCAACTTCTGGGTTGGCTGTCTGTGAGATAACCTTGAGAAGATGGTTCCGTATGTCAACTTCTTAGAAGATAGTTTTATCCCAACCTGAGTCAAACATGGATTCTGCTAGCAATAGGCTAAGAAAGGGTAAGAGAAGCCTATCCAACTCGGATTGTTCCGGAGCACTCATCTCACCAATGGGATTTGTTAGTTCATCGAAGGAGTTTTTTTGAGGCTTTTCATTTCGTCACGCAATTCTGTGGTTGGGCTTTTCCATTGTACGTGTGGGTATCCGGGAAAAAAAAAAGAATTTAAATAGAGATGAATGTTCTTAAAATTTTCATCAGTTGTTGACCCTTGTGCACTAATTTGCATCTCTGATTTTACATTGCAACATTTGTCAATGTTCTTTTCTGATTGGTTTTGTCTTTGTTCCGGCAGCTTATGGTGTTGATATGTTGAGTACAATTGGCTATATATATGCAAGACAGGCAGCTAAAGAGCTTGGGAAGAAGGCCATATATTTGGGAGTACCGTTTGTGGCTGAGTGGTTCAGAAACAAAGGGCACTTCATTAAATCCCAAGTAACAGCAGCAACAGGTTGGTAGTTACGGCTGCCTTATAAGGAAAAAGGTTATTTTCAGTCATTTATGTTTTGAAGTTTCTTTTTTTCTCAAAGTCAAATGCAGAAGTAGATTATTATTCCAAGCTTCCATATTGGTTGTCGGGCAAGTGTTGTCCCAGATGCTCTCGTAATCTCTCTTAACTTGTGAGGCTCAAGGAGTGTTAATTTCACATTGAGATGTAGAATGATATTTAACTTGCATTTTCTCTTTTAGATGTGTACCTGAGCTATATATTTTGGAGCTTAGCTTGAAGGCAAAGTTCTTATTGTTGGATTTCTTGATAGAAATTGTTTGACTTCTTGACAACTTAAGCATTTTGGACAACTGATGGCTTAGCATGTTATTATATATGGGATTTTGATCCATCTGCATTTGTTTTTCGTTTGTTTCTTCTTTTCTGTTTGCAGTCGACTTGGCTATCTCTATTGATGCTTGCATCTCCTTGTGCAAGACAAGGTTTCACGACGAAGAGTGTTAGATAACTTTGTATAAATGATTGGGCCACTTCCTAGTTCCTAATAGCTTAAGCTTTTGGGACAATAGGTGACTTGACATTTGTTGAGGTGTGAAGTCATAGTCAGTCTGAGCGATTTCAGTCCTGACTGTGAAGTCGGTCTTGACCGTCGGGAAGAGAGCAAAACTCTTGTTTGATGTGGGTTATTTGGCGAGAAAGGAATTTGAGATTCTTCAAAAGAGTTGAAATGCCTTTGTCTAGGATCAAGAGTTTTTTAGTGAATAGTTTGTATAGTTGGGACAATAGAGAATGTTCTCCTTCTCTTGACCAATTTTTGGATTGGTTTGAGCTTTTCCATTCTCATGGGAGTGTATAAGGTCTTTTTGTCTTGTGTAATTGGGTGGCTTTCCCTTAAAGCCTTCTTATTAATATATTTATTTACTTATAAAAAATAAAAAATTCGGTCCTGACCGCCGGGTACACGGAAACATGCTTTTTGAGCAGTTTTTAGGGGTTTTTGTGGAGGTTTTCTCTTGTAACTATATAAGCTATAGTTAGGGCACTCCAAGTTGTAACTCTCTTATTCTTACATCATAGTGTAACACCCAGCACCCCGTGGGGTACGATTAAGCAATCAGCTTAAGTCGGAAATGAGTAAATCTGTGTCTTGTTTTTTCTTTGCTTGTGATTGTTTTCTGTTCTTGGTTTTTTCTTCGAAAGTGTGTGTTTGCTTGAGGATTTGGATGTTTGAATCCCCATTAACATTATTGTTTTATGTCCTCTGGGACAAAAGTCATCAATAAATTTTGAACTACGACTGCATTGCTTGTTAAAAGCAGCAAAAAAAATCAGCCTATTGGCTAGTAGACCAGACATACCCCTTTGCAAAAATTGATGACTCAACTGATACTTCAGAGAACAAAGAAAACCTACGTATTGTATTGCATTACGTGACTAATCTAATACAAGACTAATAAAGTAGTTATATAGGCTAACCCTAATAACCTTAAACAAACCTAATATTACAAAAGGACTAAACTACCCTTAAGATAAATAACACTTTAAATCCCTAGTAGACTAACATCCCCCCTCAAACTCAGGAGGCGAGCGCAGAGAGCATCGTGAGTTTGCCAAGAAGAAAACGGAAACGAGCAGCAGTGTGAGTCTTTGTGAAAAAATCAGCTAACTGCAGGGAGGATGGAACAAATGGCAAGTCAATAGTGCCTGATTGTAGATGTTGGCGTACAAAATGACAATCAATCTCGATATGCTTAGTACGCTCATGGAAGACAGAATTGTGAGCAATCTGGATGGCGCTCTTATTGTCACAATAAAGAGGGGTGGGAGACGCAAGAGAGACGCCCATATCAGACAAAAGCCATCGTAGCCAAACTATCTCGGCTGTTGCAGAAGCCATAGCACGATATTCAGCTTCCGCAGTAGAACGAGCAATAACCGATTGTTTCTTGCTTTTCCAAGAGATAAGGGAATCACCAAGAAAAACACAGAAACCGGATGTAGACTTTCGATCAGAAATATCACCAGCCCAATCAGCATCAGCATAGGCCCGAAGAGTTAAACTAGAAGTGGAAGAGATCAATAAACACTGAAAGATAGTGCAACGAACATAGCGCAAAATACGTAGGAGGGCAGCCCAATGGATAGATCGAGGAGCAGAAACAAATTGGCTAACAATATGAACTGCATAGGCAATGTCCGGGCGAGTCACTGTAAGATAGACCAAACAACCAACCAATTCGCGATACTGGGTAGGATCATCCAGAGGAACACCATCAGAAGAATTGAACTTGGCATGCAATTCAAGAGGAGTATCAATAACCTTGTCATCAGTGAGATTAGCACGATGAAGAATATCAGTGACATATTTAGTTTGTGATAACAAGTAACCTTTGGGAGAAGAAGCCACCTCAATACCAAGAAAATAGCGAAGAGGACCCAAATCCTTCATTTCGAACTCACAAAACAGATGGGACTTGACTTCAGTAATAGCTACAGAATCAGAGCCCGTAATAATCATATCATCCACATACAATAAAAGAAGAACTATCCCAGCAGAAGTCTGACGAACAAAGAGAGCAGAGTCATGCTGACTAGGTCGGAATCCAATCTGCAATGCAACAGAATGAAACCGCTCATACCAAGCACGAGGAGATTGCTTAAGACCATAAAGAGCACGTCGGAGACGACAGACAAGGCCAGGAGAGTGAGAAAGGCCAGGAGGGGGCCGCATATACACTTCTTCAGATAGATACCCATTGAGAAAAGCGTTCTTGACATCCAACTGAAAGAGAGGCCATCGGTGCACCGCAGCAACAGAAATCAAAGTGCGAACTGTGGTCATCTTTGCAACAGGAGCAAAAGTCTCCTCATAATCAATCCCATATTCCTGAGCAAAGCCCTTTGCAACAAGCCGAGCTTTATACCGCTCTAAAGAACCATCAGAATGAGTTTTGACTTTATAAACCCATATCCCAAGTTTGAGTCTTAGCAAGAGCAGTGAGTTCATCATTCATAGCATTGACCCAATTGGGATCATGACAAGCTTCTTTATATGACTGGGGTTCAACATAAGTATGGATACGAGAGAGAAAAGAACAATAGATAGAAGAGAAACAGGTATTAGTAAATCCAAGTCTTACCGGAGGGCGACGTTCACGAGTAGGATATCGAGGGTCAGAAGGACCAGTGTCCAAAGAGGCAGCAGGAGGGTCAATAGAGCTGGGAGGCAGGACTGGAGAGACTGCATTGCGACGAGAGTATGAGTACGGAAGAGGCGGAATGAGATTAGACCGAGAGGGACCAGAAGACACCACAGGAAGGTCGGACACTTGAACAGTAGGAATGTAATCCTCGGAAGGTACCTCAGAAGGAAATGGGTCAATATGAACCAAGTCTTCCTTAGCTATAGGAGCAGTTTTGGGAGGAAGGGAGAAATAGGGCAAACGTTCAAGAAAAGTAACATGCCTCGACACATACAATTTCTTTGTCACAGGATCATAACAACGATAGCCTTTTTGATTGATACCATACCCCAAGAAAACACAGAGGACACATCGAGCACTCAGTTTAGTGCGATCCTTTTTAGGAAGAAGGACAAAACAAGTAGAGCCAAACACACGAAGGAGAGAGTAGTTAGGAACGTGGCCATAAAGACGCTCGTAAGGGCAAGCACCAGAGAGAAGAGGGGTAGGCATTCGATTCAGGAGATAAGCTGCAGTGAGAACAGCTTCTCCCCAGAATACAGCGGGAACAGAAGAAGAAAGAAGAAGAGACCTAGCAGTGTTAAGGAGGTGGCGATGCTTTCTTTCAGCACGACCATTTTGGGAAGGCGTATCGGTGCACGAGGATTGATGAATAGTCCCATGAGTTGCTAAAAAATCTGTAAACGCTGTAAGAGAATATTCCCCACCCAAGTCAGAACGAAGGATTTTTATCGTGGCAGAAAATTGAGTTTGAATCATCGTATGAAAAGTGCGATAGACTTGATAAAAATCAGATTTATGTGAAAGCAAATAGACCCATGTATATCGACTATAATCATCTACAAAAGAGACATAATAAACAGAACCACCCTTTGTGGCAATCGGAGAAGGCCCCCACAAATCTGTGTGAACAACTTGGAAAGGAGAAGTAGAAAATGAAGTACTTTTATTAAACGGTAAAGCAGACATCTTTGCTAACTTACAACCACTGCACTCGGTAATATCACTAATAGAAATGTTACCCAAAAAACCAGACTGAACAAGAAGTTTTAATCGCTCACTAGACAAATGACCTAATCGAGAATGCCAAAGATAAAAAGAAGAGGAGTTCTCATCCAAACTGAAAGATGACAACGCAGTGGAAGTAGACTCCTTAGGAACATGCAAGCTCTCCAGCACATAAAGATCCCCAACTCTACGGCCGATCCCAATCTGCTTCTTGGATACTCGGTCCTGCACAACACAACCAGAGGAAGAAAACAAGATGTCAAAACCAGAGTCAGACAATTGACTTATCGAAACAAGGCTTAAAGACAAATGAGGCACATAGAAGACATTAGGGAGGGACAATGAAGAAGACGCAGTAGGAAAGATACAACCAGCAGACACAACATGCATATGAGATCCATTTGCGGTAGCAATACTAATGGGAGGGACAGGGGAGATAGAATGACTAAGTAATGACAAATCAGGAGTCATATGATGGGAGCAACCGGAATCAAAAATCCATGTGGTGGGTTAGATACCTGTGGTATAAGCACTGTGCAAACCTGGCAAGGTAGTAGTCATAGCAGAAGCTTGAGAATGATGCCCTTGGGTAGCTAAAAATGCCTGAAACTGCTGAAACTGATCAAATAAGGGAGAAGGAGGGACTCCGCTAGCTGTAGGAGTTGCAAAGGCTGCTGGAGGTCGAAGAGGTTGTAATGGTGGCCGAGAGGATGATGGTGCAGTTGAATGAGGAGAATTACGCCCTTTTGGTTGCAAAAGCTTAGGACATGCATGCTTCCAATGTCCCTTCTGACGGCAAAAACTGCACTCATCCATGGCAACCCGAGGCTTGGGCTTGCCTGTAACTTGTATCAGATGTGAAGCTGGAGTGGGTAGAAGGGGTGCCAAATGCTGAGTAGAAGGAGCTGTTGGAGTGACAAACACAGACTGAGTAGGAAGAGCAATGGAGGATACTTTGAACCTAGTTTCCTCCGCAATAAGTTCACGGACTGCACCATCCACCGTAGGTAAGGGAGACCGATGCAAGATAGCTCCACGAAGGGGCTCAAATTCCCCTCGAAGAACCATAAGAAACTGAACCAGTCGGTTTTTCTCACGATACTGCAAATAGCTATCAAGTAATGACAAGTCTGGAGGTTCCATAAGAGCCAATTGATCCCAATAATGAGTCATTTCATTGTAGAATTCTTGAATTGATTTATCTTTTTGAGTGGCACTGCGAATAGACATTTCAAGCTCATATTGTTTAGCAAAATTCGACTCAAGATACATACTTTTCAGATATTCCCAGACTTTCCTCGACGTATCATATTTTGAAAAATTCATACCAATACTTGGTTCCACGGAGTTGTGAATCCAAGTAAGAATCTGTGCGTTTTCAACTTTCCATTTTTCAAGATCAGTAGCATATTTTTCGTGTTTCGGATCAGAAGGGCGTTGAACTGAACCATCTACATGTCCCCATACTCCCTTACCCACAATAAAATTTTTCATCACGTATGCCCAATAAGAATAATTATTACCAGTCAACCGCACGCTAATCGCTTGAGTTTTATCGTCTACCATGGTGATTAACTTCTAGATAATAAGTAGGAGAGAGTCAAACAATACCAGAAGCAAAGAAAGTTGTCGCCGGTTATGAAAACAGAATTGATAAGCCCAAGCTGAACTCTGTGAGTGCTGAATAAGACTTTAACAGTGCAGAATACCAAGCTCGAGAGTCAAAATACCTTGAATATGCTAACCCAAGTTGATTTGAATGCAGACAGTGTGAAGCACTATAGATTAGTTACCGAAATACCTCACTGATGCGAATCCAGACAGGTTCGAGTGCAGAAGGAAAAGACCCGGTGGATTTTGAGTGCAAACGGAAGAAACCCAGAAGACCCAGTGGATTTTGAGTGCAAACGGCAGAAACCCAGAAGATTCCAAGGACAATCGTCGTTCGCCGGTGGCCGGAAGTGATCTCCGGTGGTTGGCGTGGGTTGAGGATGGCTGGCGAGTAGTCGACAGCTGCTGCTGGTGGTCAGCGAGTGATCTTTGAGCAGAGAGAGAAGTCGTTTGGGAAAGAAGTGCTGTGAGAGATGCAAAGAGATGCGTTGGGAAGAAGATACGAGAGCCTAGGAAGGCTCTGATACCATGATACTTCAGAGAACAAAGAAAACCTACGTATTGTATTGCATTACGTGACTAATCTAATACAAGACTAATAAAGTAGTTATATAGGCTAACCCTAATAACCTTAAACAAACCTAATATTACAAAAGGACTAAACTACCCTTAAGATAAATAACACTTTAAATCCCTAGTAGACTAACATCAACATGGTACTCCCTCCGTCTCATATTCTTGAACCTTTTTGGTAGGGGACATAAAACAAATGTATTTGAATTCTGATTTACGGCATTATTCTCCCACTTTTAAATGCTCTTATTGCTGTGTACTATGTATGACTTTGGAAAGTTGCAAACTTTTTTGCTTTAACTTTTGATATACATTTTGGGACATCCCAAATTGGAAGATAGGACCAGCAATATGGGATTTGGGGGAGTATGAGTTTGTAGGTTTCTGGGAGCTCTTGATTTCAAGTCTCTCCTTTTGCGATTGTTTCCTGTTTGTATTCTGCTTATCCCCTTTGAATCCTGTTTTCATTGTGTATGTATCCATGTGGTTTGCATGTGAGGGGGAGGTGTTGAATAGTTTGATTACATGGTTGGGAACATTCTTGACAACAGAACTTTGGGTGCAGTTGGTGACTTAACTAATATGCGCACTGCTAGGCAGTAGGCAACTTTCTGAGCTGTTATGTAGTATGTTGTTTTACATGTATCTAAGTAAAGGGTGGTTGTAGGTGCAATTGCGTTGATGCAGCTGCAAGAGGACATGAAGCGTCAGCTCAGTGCGGAAGGAAATTATACTGAGGAAGAACTTGAAGAGTACATGCAATCTCACAAGAAGTTGATGATTGATTCCCTTTGGAAACTCAATGTAGCTGATATTGAAGCTACCCTATCCCGTGTTTGTCAGATGGTTGTTTCACTACTAAGTTGTTGCTTTTTGATAGTGGACTAGCACTGTGTTTGTATGCAATGTTGTTTTATAGTATGTGTATGGCCATTTGTAGGTTCTTCAAGACAACAATGCAAAGAAAGAAGAGCTCCGTGCTCGAGCAAAGGGTTTGAAAACTCTTGGCAAAATCTTCCAGGTATTGTATCTTAATCTGTATTTTCCGTATCTTGATGTGACCTTATTACATAGATACTCATGAAACACTGTCATGGAATAGAGGGTTAAGTCAACTGATGGGAATGAGAGTGAGACTTCACTAAACAATAGCCTCAATAAACTTGATGGAAGTGAACCAAATATCGGGGCTTCTTCTCCCAGTTCATCACCAAAGTCATCATATCCTGAGGAGGCATCTGACACTGCATATGCATTGCAGGTACATTTTCTTGTTCTGCCCAACAAAGTGATACTGTTCAATGACGCTAAATTTTTCTTGGATTACTTTAGCATTTCAATTATTCATAATTGTCCTAGTAAATTTATAAGTTCCAGCAAAGTTGTTCAAAATTATACAATTAAATCAATCATAAACACATCATGGACCCATTACAGTTAATTATTAATTATTGTTGAGTGGCTTCAGAGAGGAAATCAGTGTTTTGAAACCAAGCATACCTATTAAGAGATTTGACCGACCAAATTTCTTACGGTGGCCTACCCTTGTATGGCCGCCCGTGAGCATTTTTTTCCTTTTTGTCCAGAGGAGAGAATCGCAAGCAGAACATGGGGTTTTTTTGAAAGCCTGATTTCACCATGATACCATGGGATGAAGGACTTTTGGTGTTAAGCGACTTAATGTTGTAAAACTGGATAATCCAACTTGCAGGATCGAAATTGGAAACTGGATAATCTGACTTTCAGGATCGAAATTGGAAATCCTTGGGCTTCCAACTTTCGGAATCGAAATTCGGAATCCTTAGGCTTCTATTTTTTTCAGTACTAGAGCCACATCCAAGGATTATTATAACCAGTAAGGAATAAGAAAGAACATAGTAGCCTCTTCCATTGAGGTGGATGAAAAATGGTTTTTGTTACCTCAAACACACACCCCAACGCATGAAAATGCACACGCACAGTCACACACACACATTGCTTTCAACAACTGTAGCCATGAAATTTATTTTTCCCGATAACTCAATACATAACATACTCAATACATAACATACATTGCAGTCATAAAAGCCAAGTTCAAGCACAAGTGCAAAGGACTAACGGTCCGAAAATATAAGAATGTTAAAGCATCCAACTCAATACCAATTGACAATGAGTGGAGAGGCCACCCAGGCTCATATAATAGGTTTGGAGGAGATAATTAATTAATGTGGAATAAATTCCAATACTCCCCGCACGTGCGACCCTTGGCTCACACGTGGAGAGATAGACAAACGATCCATAACACATGGATCACATCAAACAGCGGTGCACTTATGGCACAAACAAGGGGAAAACAAATTCTCCAAAACTCTAGCTCTGATACTGTGTTAAAGTATCTAACTCAATAGTATTTGACAAAGCGTGGAGAGGCTACCCAAGCTCATAAGGTTTGGAGGAGATAATTAACCGATGTGGGGCAAACTCCTATAAATGCTATACGACCATGACATTAATTATTGGATATATGAGATCTTGCATGTTGATTACGACACTTAGCATGCTATACTGGCTAAGTCATGCTATACAGGTCACAAAAAGTTTCTTCTTATTCCTAATTTTCTTGCATCATGAAAATCAAAAGATATGCAGTTTCATTTTGTTGTTTCACCTGTTACACTGATGTGTTAATTTGCATTCTATTCTTCAATTGGATATCTAGAGCCCCTATGTGGAGGCTCCCCAATTTGCTGGTGCCCAACACAACTTTAACTTCCCAATGCCAACAGCACCACCTGGTGCGCAGAGACATCCATGAACATCCAGGAGTAAGATGCGTTTGTACTGTGTGAACCAGTTAGCGGAGCATGCATGTGTATGTACCTGTTTCATAGGAGTCAAAAGGGGGTGTTGAGTCATTTCTATTTATTGGATGCGTATGTATTGGGTACATATTAAAATATGAGGCAGTCTTGACTGTTCTGTTGTATTGTATTTGTGGAATACGGACAGAGAGTCGCAAAATGAGAGAGTGCTTGAAGATAATGCCTTTCATCAGCACTAGTTGGCTGAGATGGGGCTACATTGTAATTTGAGGGTCATTTGTTTGGATAGTCGTCTTCTCAATTCTATTTTGCAGTTGTACATCTAGACTGGTGGATTTACTTGCCTTGTTTAAGAGAATTTTGCATCACCAAGAAATGCTGCAGCTTCAAAACGTGTAACGGATTGTGGTGCCTAAATCCCCCTTCCTTTCTCCCTCTCTTCTTTCCACGCTCAGCAAGCTTGTAGTAGGCCAACTTTGCAGCTCCATTGGAGCAGGTTTCTCATGCCTCACGCCAAACTCACCCTTGGCCATTTAACTCACATTAGTTGAAAATATCCCCTTCTCTTTGTGTGTGTACATACCCTTGGCAAAATACGTTATAGTATGTGCATCAAAACACCTTTATGGACCGAGCACATCACTAGAGTTAATTTTGAAGGGGGAAATATGGACTGTCTTGATTTTTTCTTATTTTTTATATATCAAGAAAGACTATCTTGATTTTTTCTTGTTTTTTATATATCAAGAAAGAGAAGGTCTTCAGGAGTAGTTTTCACTATATTTTTTGCTGCAAGCTAAATGAAATTTTTATTGATGCATATGAGAATGACCCGTTTAAAATCCATGAAAAGTTAAATTTTAGTCTATTTAGTAAATTCTAGACTAGATTAATGGAAACCACCCCTTACCGAGTTTTTGGACAAATAATTTATTCTATAAGTCGTAATAGATCGAGATGGACAACAAACTTACTAAAATGTGATGTGTGGCGTGTTCATCATTATAAAATAAATTGCACCACATGATCGGAATTATATAAGCGAGGGAGAATACATCAAGTATTTATTAATTTTTGGAAAATAGATGTTACTCCACGTGGTCATTCCTATTAGTCTTAATTTAACGCATTGACAGTCTAGCGTTCGGCAAGTATTCCAAAAATCTCCAAAAGTCTAAGGAGAGAAGGAAGCAGAGGGGAAGGAAGGAGGACCGTTTGAATCCAATAAAGCCAAGCCCTCTTTCTTTCTTTATTTCGTCGGAGTATTCTTCTTTCTTCTACTTCTTCTTCTTCTGCTTACTTGGATATTAATATCTGCGTCACTCTCCGAGATCTATCTCAACCGACAGATCCGTTTTCTTGTGCTTGTATAACCGCAAGTGCAAGAGTCGGCCGGTGAGATGAGATCGGAAGAAAAAATAATGGAGGGGGAGAAAAAACCTTCGGCGTTGTCGGATGTGGGTGCTTGGGCGATGAACGTGATAAGTTCAGTCGGAATCATCATGGCCAACAAGCAGCTTATGTCGCCCAATGGTTATGCTTTCAGCTTTGGTCAGTCTCACTTTCCCTCGCCCTTGGATCTGATCTCTCTCTCTCTCTCTCTCTCTCTCTCTCTCACACACACACACACGCGCGCTTGCTTGCTTGCTTGCTTATGAATCCTTATTTTTAAGTTATTGCTGGTATTTGTTTCATTTGCGTTCTCAATTTCACTACTCAAAGCCCTCAGCTTCTTCTTTCTTCAAGTTTTCAATTCCACTCGTACTGGGTTGGGTTAATTTAGAATAACAAACCATGTATAGTGCTCAATCTCATAAGATCCTCCAGTTCCCCATATTGTTTCAGCCAAGATGAAGAAGAAACCAATTGCGCAACTGAATAAACTGGTCATACCGAAATGAGTTAAACTAATTGCTGAAATTTGAAGTCTTCTCTGCTTTTTCCTTGCATAGATGGGTCACCCTTCTGATTGTTTAGAGCAATCAATCTGTCACATTCCCATCCTAATTCCTACATCTCATGGAATAAATGATAAGGGCCCGCTTGTTTAATGGGATATGAGCATAGGATGAGACTATATATCCACAGAGCCACATATGCAATGTTTGGTTTAAAACTTCAAATTGTTCCCATCCACATTCGGACATGTAATCCTACCAAGTGTGAATGATACAATACTATGAGGTGTGTGGTATTATTAATCCTTTTATAGTTGTCCAATTAGATTGCATATCCATACAAACATAAGTTTTGAGCAATATTGTTAGAGAGTAATAATATTGAATTTAGCAAAGAAGCCATAAGCAGTCAACCATGGTCTTCCCTCCATCTGAGAAACTACCTGTGTACTAATGTCCATGGCAAAACAAGGTTTTTTATTTTTTATTTTTTATATAGGTAATAAAATTTTATTCAGAAAACTTGACAAAGGGTACATCAAGTTAGGGGGAGGGGGAGGGGAAGGGGAATTCAACATTGGTTGGATTGGATGAAAAAAAAAACCCAGTGGACCGAGGTCCAAACACTTTAGGGGCAAAGCCCCTAAGGTGTGGCAAAACAAGTTACTGTCACATCATTACATCCTTTGCCCTTCTAGGAAATCAAACCAATGTGGCAGTGGTTCAGCAAAACATACCCGTACTCATGGTTTGGTGTGTTACAATGATGGAACAACACCATTATCCACGACACAAAAGTTTTGTAGAACTTCGCAATACTTTTTGTCGGAGGTTTAATCTGACTTGTTATTCTGTATACTTAAACGAATTAGTCACCTAAGAGTCACCACTGAATGGAAATTCACCATCGATATTCACCATCCAATGGGTGCAACCTTTCTGTAATAACAATATTCAAACCCATGGAGAATGCATTCTCTGCTTTATTGCATCTAAATTTGCTTTTTAACTGATCCCAGTTTGACCAGTTCTTCCTATTTTGCTTTGTCCAGCCACAACTCTCACTGGGTTCCACTTTGCTGTAACTGCATTAGTTGGAATGGTGTCCAATGCGACAGGTTACTCCTCGTCAAAACATGTTCCTCTCTGGGAACTCCTTTGGTTCTCAATTGTTGCCAATACATCTATTACTGGGATGAATTTGAGTCTCATGCTAAACTCTGTTGGCTTTTACCAGGTATGGATTGCTAAAGTGCTGTCTACTTACATTTTTCTTTAACTGTTGTTAGATGCTTCTATACTACTATTTCATGGGTGTTTTCATGAGAAGCCCATGTGTGCTACAATTGACCAAACCCAAAACTTCTAAATACATTTATGTTTTAACTATTTTAAAATTCAATTGGTCCAAACAATAAGATAACATAGTATTTGAAGAAACTCTATTAGATGGAGATCAATCAAATCTATTTATCTATCTCTATTTACACATATTGCGGTAAGAAAAATAGTAAAATACAGTCTTGAAATCTTTTTTATGTCATATTTTTTCAATTGGCGTGCATAGCTGTGCACGGGATCATCCTAGTATTTTATAATGCTACAAACTGTACTTAATAAAAAGGAAAACATGAAAAAGAGGCAACCTCAATGCATAGTTGTAGGAAGTGGGGGCAGGAAGCAATGACATGATGACACAGAAAAGTCTAAGGTTGGGAGCGGCTATGTTAACATCTATCCCTTCTGATGAATGTATGTTGACTACCTTTGGGTAACTTATGATGTGGCACTTTAGGCGACACACCTCTTTACATAAACAGCCACATAACCTATGTGAGTGGTGCATGTAAGATGCCATCCTGGATGGTACTCAAATATAGCAAACCAATCTGGTTAGCATAGCCATGATACAAGTAAGAAATCAAACAATACGGGTAAAAGTTACTTGAATACCCCAGGGTTTAGTTTTTGTAACACATCCAACCCCAGGCTTTTAGTTTCTTCAAGTTAAACCCTGATCTTTGAACATTTTAACAGCCTCAACCTTCTGTCTGCCTTCGCTAACTAAGCTAATTGATGGGAAATGTTTATTAGATGTGGCACTCTCCTATTGCAGTCTTGTGTAGTTTAACTTGAATCTCGACCACACCAAATAATAACACTGTTATTAACCAGCAACAATAACTTATGACGGTCCATGACAATCTTCTGATGAACTTGAGCACAGTGGATGCAACCATTATTATAACCATCCATCACAGATTTCTGATGAACTTGAGCACATTGGATTAGCTCCTACATTCCTGATTTGAACCCGTGAAGCAGAGATCTTTCTCCCACCAACTAGCCCCACACTTCCCCTTCCCCAACCACCACGCTCCATGCTCTTCTTCCCATTTGTCTACCCTTCCCCCTTTCCGCAGCCGCTGAATACTCCACTACACCCGCCCACCCCACTGCCTTCCCATCCTCGGCAGCAAAATCAGCCACAATCACTTCTACTGCGAGCTTCACTAGCTGGTGACTGACTTGAGAAGTGTACAAGGATGACTTTGATCAGTTTGATCAATTACAGCAGCCAATTCAAGACCAAGGCGCCACTCATATTTTGCGATTTGCTAGAGTTTAGGTTTTCAGTGTTTTGTGAAGTTGGGGATTTGATTTGGATTTTTTCCTTTGGTTTTTGCTATTTGTTACAATTTTGTGATTAGAAGATTTTCCTTCTTTGGTTGAAAAGTTGGGGTTGGATTTTGGATTTTGCCATTTGCTTTGTCTTTTTTTGATCTGCAATTCGGTGATGAGGAGATTTTCCCATTGGATTTTAAATCTTGGGAATTTTGCTCAATTCTGCCAATTTTTACTCTCCTATTTTGATTTTGGAATTGTAATTAGGCAATTTTTCATTCGTTTTTTTGTCTACACACATATACAAAAATGCTACTATATACATACATTCACACGCCCTTCTCTATCTTCACTTGATTGAAGTAGTTCACGTTTTGGGGTAACTATTCCAGTTGTTCAATTGATTCTACAAAACACCGTTGCTATCTTTTTTTCTTCATCCTCCACTCTCTTTATCTCTTGTATGCAGTAATGTCATTAACTTGTTAATAACCACTGAGGACAAACAATTTATATTTTAGTTCCCTTGGGATAATTATCTGGTTGTCTTCAGATTTGTTATGAATATCCATTGAACTTCTAAGATGAAAATAGTTCTGCTGTTGCCAAATTCACTGTATTGCGGAATAATGGTACATGAGGTGCAGAGACAGGATTATTTTAGACCTAGATGATAAGTGAGGTGACAATGGAAAGCCTATTTTTGAGTTATTATTTGTTCAGAAGTAGTGGTCTCAAAATTCTAACATTCCTTAATTATGGTCATCTTTCCTATATATTCAACCAAATATCGTTGTCTTGTGCAGATCTCAAAACTGAGCATGATACCAGTAGTTTGCTTAATGGAGTGGATCCTTCATAACAAGCGTTATTCAAGAGAGGTTAAGTTGTCTGTTGTGGTTGTGGTCATAGGTGTGGGTGTTTGCACCGTAACCGACGTCAAAGTTAACGCCAAAGGTTTTTTATGTGCCTGCATAGCAGTATTGTCTACATCACTGCAACAAATTGTGAGTGCTTTTGTACTTCCCCTCTTGAATTTTGGTAGTTACATTGGTAATAATGCTTTGTGAACCGGGTTTTTTTTTTTTTTATAAGTAAATAATTATATTAGCAACGAGGCATTAAGGGAATGCCGCCCATATACAAAAAGAGGCCGAAGACAAAAAGGCCCTATACACCACCCGACCACCATATGAATTGAAAAGAACAATCTAAAAACTGATCAAAGGATTACACTCTCTTTTCTCCCAGCTATACAAGCTATTCACCAAAAAACTTTTAAGCCTAACCAACGAATTTTTGATTCCTTAAAAACGTCTCGAATTTCTCTCTTGCCAAATAATCCACATCAAGCAAAGAGGAACCATGGCCCAAACATGCTGTCTACTCTTCCCAACTCTGATGCCCCTCCACGCGATTAAAAGTTCCACTACGTTCCTCGGCATAGCCCATAGCAACCCAAACCTTGACACCACCAAGCACCAAAGCTCCCAAGCCACCGCACAATGAATGAGTAAGAATCTTGCCTTGGGCCGCACACCACACAAAAAACTCACTTTCAAAGGCGCCCTAGTTTTCCAAATTGCTTTCCAAGGGAGAGATGTATTACCTAAATCACATAACGATTGGTAAAAGGATTTCACTTCAAACGATCCTGATTTAGTCAACTTCCATCGCATCTCGTCCCCCCCATCTACTATTCCACGAGTATTATACACTCTAGCAAGCAAAGATAACAACTCCTCCTCCTCCCAATCACAAATGTCCCTCCAGAACCGAATGTCCCAAACTGTAGCCCCATCACTAACTTGAAGATAATTAGAAATAGATGCCTCCCTGTCACAAGCCAGACTATAAATACTCGGAAAGGAATCTCGAAGGCTCACATCCCCACATCACACATGATCCCAGAACTTCACTCTTCTCTCATCGCCAACCACCAGTATTCATTGTAAAGGCATCCCACCCGTTCATGATACCCCTCTAAAGTGCCACACCATAGGGCCAGCTCACAGTGAGGGAAGACCACTCTCCCCATCCACATCCATACTTTGCTACCACCACCTTCCTCCACCATCTCTCCCTTTCACATGCAAATCTCCAAAGCCACTTCTCCAACAAAGCTTGATTGAATAGTTTTCAGCTTCCTCACTCCCAAACCTCCCTTTCTAATGGGAGCACAAACCGTATCCCAATTAACTAAATGGTACTTAAACTCTTCCCCAACTCCTCCCTAAAAAAGGTCTCTTTGTATCTTCTCAAGTCTCTTAGCAACCGAAATTGAGATGACGAAGAGAGACATAAAATAAGTGGGTAAACTTGAGAGCATACTTTTGATTAAAGTCAATCTACCTCCTTTTGGAATACGTTGGCGCTTCCACCCTGCCAATCCCTTTTGAAATCTTTCACCATACAAGAATGGAACTTGCTTATGAGTAATATGGTTCTACTGTATCGGTTGCGGGTATTAATCTTAATTTTCATCGCTATGATATAAGACATTGTTTAAGAGACTTAAGCACCAAAGAGAGTGGAGTAGATGAGAACAAGGAAAGGAAAATAGTACATCAGAAATCAAATGTATTGTGCCATGAGACATCTTTGTTTCCAACTTTTAGAACAAATAAGAACTCTAATCTAACTCAATGAAATTCTCAAAATACCGTTGATTTACATAAATCTTGCGAAAACATAGTATGGGCTCAGGGTTGCAAATGAACCGGGCTGTTTGCCTTTTGTTCAGGCTCGGCTCAGTAAGAGTTTGTTCGAGTTCGATTTGGCTATTGAATGAACTGAACTTGAACCTCAATTTTAAGCTTGTTTATGAATGAGCTAAATATATACCTGATTCTATTTGGCTTGATTAGGCTCGCGATCTTGGATCAGAATGTAAATGATATTTTCTTCTGGGGTCTATTCATTCGTAACTATTTTTGAAGAGAGGGAGGGAGGGTAAACATATGTTAGATATTATTGCTTTGTTGGCCCTGAGTGTAATTCAAGACCCAAATGAAGATAGGGGTTGTCCGAAGTTTTGTCCCATATTTTGAGCCTCCCCTTTCTCTCCATTTCCACGTTTAAGCCTCATGTCCAGAATAATTTCTTTGCAGTCTATCCGTACACCAACCATAAAAGTATGATTTTGGCTCATTAAGGTTTGTGAACAAGCTTGAAGTCGACCCAGATGTAGCTCGCTAAAAGAGTAACCAACAAACCTGAGCATGCTGAAATTCTGCTCAACTCGGTTCATCTCGTTTGCAGCCCTACCTAGAATTGTCTTTCATTTTTGTTTCTGATTCTCTCTCTGTGCCTTACTCTTCACTTAAAGCATTACAATGTTAAGCCGTATGTAATTAATACCCTCTTCAAACCTCAAAAGTCATACTCTGAACCCAATACTTCCCTCCCTTAAGCACTCAATCCTAACTGCATAAAGCAAGGAAACAAGAGCTAGTCTTTGGCTCAATGATATTTGTTACTGTTCACGGGATCCAAAAATACCATTTCCATCCTTTCATCCTTAAAACCCCTTTTTTTTTTGTTAGCCTCCATGTTACTACCATTTCAGCCACAAAAACTATTAATTTTATCCGTCAAAATGGAGTCTGCTGCTACTGTGCATTTATTAAGGCTCATAATCTGTGGGGAAGTGTTTCTGGCAACCCTGTATGTTATTTAGTTGGAGTGATATAAATTGAACAATTTTTATCTCGGAAAACTTTTTCCAATGTGTTGTGGGGTTTGAATCGTTTTATGAATACTTAAAACTTGTATTTATGAGACCTTGAATTATAAAGGAGAGAAATCTTCCTTATCAAAGGGAAATTTATATGTACAATTGCTATCTAACTCTTGGTAATGCACTCTGTTGATTAATTTTCCTTCATTACAATTTTCCCCTCGGACAACGGTATTATTTGATCGTGTGGTGTTGTGGTTGACCACTTGAGCTTTCTTACTTTGCATCCAGTCGATAGGTTCCTTACAGAAGAAGTATTCGATTGGATCTTTTGAATTATTGAGCAAGACTGCTCCAATTCAAGCGCTCTCTCTTCTTTTGCTTGGTCCTTTCATTGACTACTATCTTACTGGGAAATCTATTGCGAACTACAAAATGTCTTCTGGTGCCACTGTAAGTCTTCTCTGATTCTATCTTTATCTAGCACGAGTACATTCTTATTGTGTCTCCGACATATAATATCTCTAACACTCAATATATGCAGATATTCATTATTCTTTCCTGCTCCCTAGCAGTGTTCTGTAATGTGAGCCAATACCTCTGTATTGGACGCTTCTCAGCAGTTTCCTTCCAAGTTTTAGGTCATATGAAAACAGTATGCGTCCTCACATTGGGGTGGTTGCTGTTTGATTCACAGTTAACTTTTAAGAACATTATGGGGATGATCATTGCAGTTATTGGAATGATAATATACAGTTGGGCCATGGAGATTGAAAAGCAATCCAATACCAAGATCACCCCTCACTCGAAAAACAGCCTTACAGAAGAGGAACTTAGGCTATTGCAGGAGGGAGTTGAGGAAAACAGCTGTGAAGGATATTGAACTCGGTGAGTCAAAGGGGTAGGTTGGCATCTACTTCCACAGGAAGCACACTTCTCGTCTCCTTTGTAGCTTTCTCGACTTGTCTCGTGGCAAGGCTTGGTGCACGTCTCCTGATCCTTTCATCATTTGAAGGAAGATTTAGAAATTGTGACAATGCTAGCCAATATTTGCTTTTTCCTTAAGTTTTTTGTTGTATTTTTTTTTTTTGTATTTATTTAATCTTTTGTTCAGGTGGATTTGCATACAGATGAGATTATGGAGCATTGAGGGGAAAAGAAAATGTGGAATCTAATTGTTGTACAATTCTAAAGTCTTTTTATTCATTGCTGAACCATTGCAGTTTTCATCTTTGTTGGCATTTTTCTTTTTATTTTCGTCTTTTCACCTTTTTTATCCCTGTATTAAATGAAAGATTGTTTGAAATGGACCCAGTGTAGGTCTGAGAGGACTTCAATGCAAGATAAACACTAGACCCAAGACTTCTATTCCAAAACCTCTACTCCTAGTCCTAGGCAAGCAATAGCCTCCTGTACCCCTCTTTCTTTCCCCTTTTCCCTACATAGATTCGGAGGGGGGGGGTGCTCCCCCCCTTGCTGCTCCCCTTGCTGCTGCCCGGGCTTTCCGGGCCCACTCCGGTCTCGCTCCGATAATCGGAAACGTTCACTTTGTAGAGCTCGTCGAGTAGAACAACCATGTCAAAAATCAGCTTGATTGGATATCATTAAGTGCCTGATCGGAGTTCATATAACTCTCGGTCCATGGGTTACAATGGATTTGATCCAGTGTTTCGGATCCATTCTTTTTAAGATAAAAAGGTTCCGATCAAGTACTTAATGATATCCAATCAAGCTGATTTTTCTCATGGTTATTGTACTCGACGAGCTCTACAAAGTGAACGTTTCCGATTATCGGAGCGAGACCGGAGTGGGCCCGGAAAGCCCGGGCAGCAGCAAGGGGAGCAGCAAGGGGGGAGCAGCCCCCCCGCCTCCCATAGATTCACTTCTCTGCCTTCTCCCTGCCGTTTCTCTTCCCGGGGTCGCCATTCAAACGCTGGCTACCACATCTGGGGTAGCCGGATGTCCTAACGGCTAGGTGTTTGGCGGCGGCATTTGGGGCGGAGTTATGGCAACAAGATCTCCAACCGGATCTTCTACTTGGTGATCTCGGTCTCTTGCCTAGCGGCGACCTTGCAGCCGGTGTTTGGGGTTGTGGTTGTGGAGATCTGGTGGTTCGGCGGCGGTTTGCGGTGGTGTAGTGGCGGCGTATTGGAAGTGCTCCTTGTCGTTTATATGATCCAAAGTGGCGGCGTCTTGGCGGCCATCAATGGAGTCCGTCATCCGCGGGATTTGCGGCGTTGTTCATCATCTCGTCTTGTCGGCGTCTATTGGTGTGGTGTTTGGTGTTTTAGGCTGTTTTGCTCGTCGGTTGGAGTGGTGGAGGCAGGGTGTGGGGGTTAGGTGGTCGTGGTGGGTTTCAAGTGGTGACAGTGGTGGTGTCACTGTTTTTTGCAGCGGAGGTGTTTGTGTTTCTGTGTTAGGGTTTAGGCAATGGTGTTGACAAGCTGTTGAGGCAAAGCTCATGTGCTGTTGTGTTGTATTTTTTGGGGCCTGCCCGTTTGGTGTGTTTGGGCTTTTTCACATAATTTTTTTTAATCTAACCCAAGGGTTGGATTCCCCTTCTCTTATCCCCCATCTTGATATATACTTTTTGTCAAGATTACTGAATAAAATTTTTGCCTATCAAAAAATAATAATAATTACCATTGACCGGTTGCAGTAGATGGAAGAGACCTCATTGCTCAATAGGCATTGCAGCCCCTCACAATGAGACATATCATAAAGCCAAAACGTGGCCAGCTCTCTTGTGTGGAGATTGACACAGGAGCAGAGAAAACTTCAAGTCTTAAAACCAGATTCCGAAGCCTCTGTGGTATGAAACCTCCACTCCACTGTCAAACGAACTTTAGGTCTGCTTCCCTGGACAGGCAAATAAGGCATTGGTTCAAAAGTCTTGGCCAAGCAGAAGCAGTAATAGCAGGATGCACAAAAGGAGAATAAATAAACAAAAGGAACAGCCACTGCTACTACCAAACTCAGTTCCCCCAACTTTTTTAGGTTTACTCCCACCAATTTTAGACTTTTTAATGTCAAAAATTTTGGTCTTCCATAAAGAACCAGCACGCTTGCGAGTTGCGGCTAACAAGGAAGCCTCAATACGCGCACAAGTTGGTTTTTGGGGGGAAATTACTGTTTAGTGGGAAAGGGCAACAAATTGCGGAGTGATGGCATAAAGATTTATAAATTTGTAACCATAAAATCATGGTGAGAGATGTAGTAAATGCCAACAATGGAATAGTCTAAAACTCATAATGGATTTATCTATTAGTAATTCAGTGACAGAAATGTGAGGCTTGGTACAGTACAAGAAAAGTAAACAAGAAACTGTCCAGGAAATCTAGATGGTCCAGTATTTTTTCCAGGCAGTTTCCTATTTTCTTTTATGTGTCTTATCATTTTTGCAAAAATTAACATTAGTAATGACCCACTAAATTAAAAATAGATCATAAACTAGAATCTAGAAGCAATATTAAGTCAATAGCACAACAGTTCTAATGCCCAAGACAGCACCTAAATCAGTAGCAGTAGCAGTATCACTAACTTCTTCAAAGTTCAAAACAGTAAACCAATCTTAATCAGGGATAGTGATCAGTGAGAGCAACCTATGTGGAAAGATGTATTTACAAAATAAACAAAGTATATCACATTGAAATGGGTCCAAAGGAGAGTTCTACTCTAAATAAACAGTACAAACTAATAACTTAACGCGGAAAAATAGAATAAACTTTCCAACAAAAATTAACCTGCCAAATAGATAGATATATATATATATATATATAAACATATATCCTTGATCCTTTTTCATATCTCTCACAATATCTATCATAACTTGGACTTCAAATTCAAGGGCATATCCCGTTTTTGCATAATAGGGTTTTTGAAAATTCATGAGGAGCGACTGGGCATATAGTATCTGTCAATTGCCATTTCGTTAATTAGCCTGTAAGTATTGAGGTTCCACAAGCAGTATTTTTTGATATTGTATTTGAAGCACTCATTTGAATCCTTATGATATATATATATATATATATATATATATATATATATCTATATATATATATATATATTATATATATATAAATGCCCACATATATACAATTTGCGGTAAGAAAGCGTCTGCGGATTCAGACAATTTAAAACACAATTCAACGGCTGGTATTCGACGTCTGCATTTTTCCACTCTAAAGCGTCCTAAGGAGAAGCGTCATATATACGCACCAATTTAGTTCTAATCATGATTCTTAAATTGAGAATCAATAATTGAACCAAATTGGAAGGCTCGTTCCGAATCTGCTCGGTCAATTATGAGGGTTTTCTCGCAATAAAAACTTAAAGCTCGAAAGTATGGCAGGGCTTAAAAATGGTTAGAGGGACCCGTAATCAGCAATAATCCACCAACCTCATGGTTGAGAGAGCTGTGCTACATGCACAGCAGCTTGTACACAACAGCTGTGCACAGATCTCATTTTCTCCCGACTCGGGTCGCACAAAGATGATCGGAGCCGCTCATTTTGTTCTAAATATGTCGTTTAAGGTCTCCTGTAAAAAAATGAGTTTCGTTCGATATCGTTAGAGGCGTTAACAAAAACACCCAAAATCACCCTAAATTCTGAAGTGATTTTGGGTGTTTTTGTTAACGCCTCTAACGATACTCGAACAAAGCTCATTTTTTACAGAAAACTTAAACGACATACTTTATAACAAAATGAGCCGGTCCTCCCGATCATCTTTGTGGGACCCGAGTCGGAAGAAAATGGGGATCTGTGCCACAGCTACTGTGCACGTAGCTTTTCTGGGTTGAGAAGTCGAAGACTTTCCATCCTACCCAAGATTGGGCCAAATCCAATGGGCCCTATGTGGTGGCGTGGTGACTTTTACTGTTTTTACACATTCTAGGAGTACTCCCTCCGTCCCAAATTGATTGTCCGGTCCGCAAAACGGAGTGTTAAAAATAATACAATTTTTACAAAAAAATCAAAAGTTTTTTAACAACTTACTAGATATCAATTAGTATTTTTAATTTGTGAAAAAAATTTGAATTTTTTCTTGAAAAAATTGCATCATTTTTAACGCTCCGTTTTGCGGACCGGACAATCAATTTGGGACGGAGGGAGTATTTTTTTTCCGTACTTCGGAATATTCAGAATTGTTGGGTGGGAGAGAAACAAAGAAAAGCCATTGGAAGGAGGACGTACACAAGGATTTTACCGTATTAATGATATCATTAGCTACATGAGTTGTGGAATCTGGGAATCCCTTTGACAGCAAATTGGCGATGATTTCCCGGTGGCTGGGGGGTGGCGGAGGCATTGTGAGTCCTATGAGTGTGCCTGCTTCTTCTTGCTTGCTGTGCTTCCGAACAAGAGCCACCTGTGTACCGAATTGCCTTCGGATCCTGCCGACCAACCAAAGCCGATCCCCAGGTTTTATCAAATTTATTATTTTTCATTTGCATTAATAGCTCCAGAGGTTTCTATCCACCTCTCATCACTTAGGTTTTCATTTGTATTTTTTAACTCTGATACTAGCATATAGAGTTTGTCTTGCTGCCTTAAATAACTAGCATTCACCACGGACTGATTAAAAGCTGCAGTTGCTTGGCGATCCCTTTGCTAATCATCTAATGTAATCTTTTATAGACCTCTTTCTTACCACATTTCAAAGTTATAGAAATATCCGTTGGGGTCCTCAAATTTGACAAGGAGTTATAGTAATTATTGAGTCAGTTCAGGACATTGCGATTCGACTGTTTAATGGTTGGCAGTAAAGCACTCCCCAGTTCCTATGATAGGAATTGTGTGTTCATTCTTGCAAGATAGAAGCTCATACATGAAATGGTTGTGTACCTGCATCCAATGACGGTCCCTGTAGAGATTTGTTCAAAAGATCTGCTTTAGTGCTTAAAGAACTATTCCTAGGGCTTCTGATTGAGTTGGAAATCTTTGTACCGTATCTCTCTCTATTGGGACCATGTGATAACTTCAGACACAATGAGTCCTGGTCCTTTATCTTTTTATAATAGCTTTTTTAATCATTGTGATTAGCATTCTATCCTCTTTCTACTTAATCAAGTGAAAGTCACACAGGATTGTTATTTAAAATATCCTTAAGAAGGTTAACTATTTAATTTATATGCCTACCTGTTTTCTCACTCTATGTATGGTTTTCCATTTCTTCTATTACTGATACTAGTATATATGAATAGCAATTTTTTTTGGAAGAGTGATTAAGTTCCGTTAATTTATAGTATATTTAATGGATTTTCAAATTCACCCTCCAAGTTCATTGAAATAATAGTGGTTTTTCTGCAGCCTATATGGAGTGCAATAATTGACTTCAATCCTCAAATTTTTATCTGGCTGGGTGACAACATATATGGGGACATTAAGCGCCCCTATGAAGTTATTTGGTAAGGAAGGACAATTGGGCCATGGAAGATATGGTTCCGAGATTTTGATTCCTTCTTCTGAGCATGGAAATGCAGGCTAGATACTGATAAGGCTAAAAAACAATCACGGTTACTCTCGTCTTCGACCAGAACGGAACGGTGGTTCCCTGTAACTTAAGACTTATTGCTAGGAGCACTCATACATATTCTATCCACCAATTTTATATATGCTTCTGCTAACAGAGGATGTTGAAAAATATAGGTAATTGGCACCTGGGATTCGTATGACCCATGTACTCTGGGTTAAATGATGCGGAAAAGATATTTCGTGGCAAAATTACTAGCCAAAGGCTTTTGTTGGATTTCTTGGATGAACTCGTGATAGCCCCACGGTGACACGGGTCACACTTTGGACCTTTTTTTTTTGTCTGTTTATTATGGGATATTTCTACAAACAAACTGGTTTAAGGCCTAAGGGCATTGGATGTTTGTTTATTCAATTTATGGGTAGTATCTAGTATGTATTTATTTGAAGTGGAAAGAAAACTAATTTTCTTCTAATATCACTAGACCCATTCTCAAACAGAGTTATCAAGGATGTTTTTCTTTCCCTGAGTGCTGCTACTGAATTTGCTCTCTATGACTAAAATTGCAGGCGCAATCAGGCTTGGTGTTTATGCATCATACACATTTGGCACCCTGGGGGTAGACAAGTGAAGGTTTTGGAATTTAATTGAATTTTAGCTACGTTAACATTTTTTGTTTGCCCCTGGAAAACCTCTTTTTTGTTTCATGTCCTCAATCAGGAAACTCTTTTGTGCACATTGGTGAGATCTACATACCTGGTTCTAATGATAACAAACTTCATCAGGTTATTCTCTTGGATACCAGATACCACAGAGACCCTTTGTTTAGTGATGGAACTATAGTATCTGGGCAATCCGCAGTGGTCATGGTGGAGAAAGAGTTGTAATGGTCCAGCATCAGCTATCACTATAATCGGATCTTCTATACAGGTATCACTGATGTTATGACGCATATTAGGTGGTCTCCATCGAGTTATAAGATGCGCAGTTGTTTACTTGTTGACCACTGACACAAAGTGGTGGATCTAGATAATGCAGTACAGAGGGGCAATTATTAACCATGATGAGGTTTGTTTTTCACAATCAAGTCCAATGTTGTACTCGCCTGTTTCATATGTTTTGGAGATGATTTGTATGCAACATGAAATTGAGCAAACCGAAGCTTAACTGTTGAACAATCATGTGAGAAACCAACATTTATTTTTATCCCTATAAATAAGTAAAAAATAAATAGACGAGATGTGATTTTCTGAGAGAGAAAACAATGAAGCAAACTAATTTAGAGGTTACTTTATCCCTATGGGACGGATGTACTTGGGGGTACGTGGGGTCACATGCCCCCCACTCGAACACCCAAAACAATGTTTTATTAATTATGATATATTTAGCATAATAAGTACTAAAAATTCTATATTAGCATTATACATTAATTTTGTGTATTATCTAACAAAGATGTAGAATTAATTTTATTCTTTCACCTTTCGTTGTATGGTTCAATTATAAATTCTGGTTTATAAACTGTGTCTACTTGGAGTTTTTTTTTCTTGATTCTTTTTATTTAAAATGTTAGTGAAGAAATCTCTTAAAAGAAAGTCACAGTAAGACCAGAATGATCATTATTAAGAACTTGTCAATGTCAATGGTAAAATATACTCTAAATTTTTTTTTCTAAGATTTTTTTGCCCATTTTTTTGGATAAATTTATTAAAAAATATGCATTATAAAATTTTTGTAATTAGTAATGCATGTCATAATGTGATAGGATCTTATTTGTGGTAGTTAGGAATTTTTTTTTCTTACGACTGTTGTCTGGGGAGAAATTTCCACTTAGTGTTTGAAACTTAGTTGCACGAAGCGGGTGCGGGAGCGGAAGTAGCAATATTTATCTAATAGACCATTTTTTTATTAATGTAAAACTAAAGTAATTCGGGCCCCTATTGAGTACAAATTTTGTGTCCACCACCATAAACACTGATATGGGTTTCAAGTAATGTGTGTCTTCTATAACCCTACCTATCACTGATGATGTTTGTCAAATGTAACAACAATAGGAACATATAGTTTTGTTGAAATCCTTTATTGGATTGAGACCAGAATTTGAGTCAGTTTGATTTTAGACTGTAGACCGTGGCTAACATTTCCTTCTTGCTGATATATGTTGTTGACTATTGCATTCCACTTCACAAGATAGTTTCACAATGTTATAGTACTCTTATTCCCGATCGTTCCGTTCTAGTCAATCAACAAAGTCCTGGGATCACAGGTGATCAGTAAGGTGTCTGGTAGAGGGGTTGTAAATTGTTATGGTGATCATGCTAGTAGTTTTCATGGTGGTCATGGATGTTGTGGTAAAGGCCCACATGGTCAGCATTGTTGTACAATCTCTTATAGAGTGGGATTCATACAAGCCATGTGAAGTCCATGGATCAGTTGGAAGATTTATTTGCCAAACCTCTTTGTGGTTCCGAAGTGAGGTATATTTGTCACAAGGTACGTACATTGGATACATACACCAGCTTGATGGGGAGGGGGGGATGCTGATGGTGCTTATTAGTTGCGGCTGTTTGTTGGGTTATTAAACATAGACGTTACTTCTTAGATGCGGCCAGTGGCAGACCTAAGAATTCTCTTAGGAAAGGACTCGGCTTCGAATGCTCATTTCTGTTCAATTCTCCTTGGGATGCACTATTTTTCTTGACTTAATAAAAGGACTTGGCTTCTCTACAGGTGCAGTTTGTCCACACCCAAATCTCTCCTCAAAGATCCAAACCGTTCATCTAATAGGGCTTGTCGAATAGAATGTCCACGCAAAAATTCTATGTTGATCAGACCCTCTCACCCATTTCATCGAAATACGTTATTCAGAAGAGGAAGAAGAAAAAAGGTCCAACCATTTTTTGCAAACATAAAATGTTCTTATCAAGCTGTTAGAAGTTTCAGATCAATCAAAATAAAATGTTCTTATCAAGCTGTTAGAAGTTTCCGATCAACTTGAATTTTTGCGTGGACAAATTTCTTTGATGATCTCTATCATATAAACAGCTCTGATCTTTGAGAAGGCATCCGAATGTATGTGAACTACACTTTGCAGTCCTAAATCCAACGAGAGAAAAGATGGAGTGAACAAAATTCACAGAATCGAGTGGGGCACGTGACCCCACGTGCCCCATGGTGAGTCTGCCCTTGGATGTGGCTCTATGTCGGGTTATTAAACGTAGTAAAGGAGCCAACCCAAGGGTTCAGCTCTTTTATTTTTTAACTCTCGATCCTCTTTTTACTTTAATAGACCCAAAATAGGTTGAAATTTTTGTTGAACCTGGTGTGGGACAATCTGCCTAGGCTAGGGCATATTTCATTTGATTTAAGACGGTCTGGGAAAAGAAAGTGACTGAGGCTACACATACAAGTATTGATTTTCCTTTCTTTAGTTTGTGAGGACTGAGCTAGCTAATTACCTTGCAGGAGTCTGTGCTTTTGGTTTGTAGCCGAGATTTCCTTGATCCTTGCTATTAATACCTTATATTTTTCATTTTTTTGCATGAGCACCCAAGTTGGATGCTTTACTTGTCCTAACAACAACGAAGAACACCTTGAACACATGAAATAGTGTAAACTCTAAACTTTTATGAATTGAATGATTCCACTTGATTTTTCCTTAGGCTTACATCCCTATAATGATGAAAAAGTAGTCCTAATGCTAGTAGGAATCTAATTAACTAAGGAATAATGAATTTCCCCAAATACAATCCCGATTCTTGTAGACCAAGAATCCTAACTTGGTAGGAAAACAAAACCAACTCGAATAAGGAAATGTAATATTTCTAATGCTAAAAAAACATTCCTAGTCAAAATCCAATTCTAGAATACTGAAGTGAGAATATGAAATCTGCCTTGTCTTTTTCTACATTATATATGTTTCATAAGCCTTCTATTTTCTCTCATCATTTATTGCTTGAAAATTTTGGAGGTTTATTGGTCAATTTATTCAGATAATGGGCTCACTTCTTTCAGGTTATATCGAATCTCTCAGCTGCCACTGGCCCTTTGTTCTATTTGGAGTCGTGGGGACTTTTCCCAAAGGAGAGAACTCGCCTTTTTAAGTTGATTGCCAATAGCAAGGTGATTGCCAGAAAGACTACTTTTAGTCATGATATACTTGCCTCACATTTCTTGACCCAAGCACTGGAACTTTAGAGTAGATTAGTTGTTTATGTTCTTTATTTTTGTTTGTTCTGTTCCACAAATAAGATACCCCCATCTGCTATTATATGCATCTGAATAGCTTAGTCATTTTTATCTTTTTCCTGCAATTTTGTTTTTTTTTTGCACAGAGGGATGGGGTATTCTTCATAAGTGGAGATGTTCATTTTGGAGAAATCACCCGATGCGACTGTGTTACTGGATATCCCTTGTATGACATAACGTCAAGTGGTCTTACCCAAGCTGTTGAGAAGGCAATCCCACCACCTCTACATTTGCTACTAAGGTTCCTGGCATGGTTGACACCAAGCACTATGAGAGTCAAAGACAAAAGCTGCAGATACAGGTCATGCACATATGGTATGCTTTTCCCATAATTTAGTTTTAACTTGGGCAGTCAAAATTTTCACCTTATACAACGCATGATTGTTTCAGGGCAACCAAATTTTGGAGCAATAGAGATAAATTGGGATGCTACTCCAGTGAGTTTGAAATTTGAAGTCAAGGATGCAAATGGATTGACGGTTATGAGCGTGAATAGGACACTACTAGATCTGCAATCCAAAAGTTCCAACTCAAAAGTCTATGGGAGAGGAGGAGAAGATTGGAAATACTGCTCTCTTGAAGTTAATCTACCCTGGATTGTCAGATATCGTTTGCTTGTTCTCTTCTTTTGTGCTTTTTCTGGTACGTATTCTTGTATTTGCAGCATGTTTTTGATGACTGTAGTTACACTTTGTTTGAAATGTTGACTTTCTGACATTTTTTCCTCAGTGAAGCTCTGATTGTTGCCTTGATGGTCACACAAACTGAGAAAAACTGACAGCTTGTCTTAGATTAGTTATGGCATTTTTGAAATATCATGTAGACTCTGTTCATTTCTCTTCCCTGTAACACACACGCGCACATCTTATGTACGTATTTCATATTGATTAGTTAAAAAGTAAAAATTCTATGTTTAGGGTATGGAAGAAGCATATAATGAAGAGGGAAAAACAAGAAATATGGAGAAGAAAGATTAGTTGTGTTTTACTCAGCCCTCCGTGTCAACTGGAGGAGTTTTCATTGATGGCATCAGTCATGGACTTACGATCTTAAACTTTGATTATTGCATAAAAATATAAGTTTTACAATGGTGAATATTTATAAAACATCATAGATCACCTAATAAGAAAAGAAAAAGAAAAATATTATGTCCTAATGCTATTACTTTTCCAAAATCTATGCAAATATATGAGTTATTACAGTTGTATTAGACAATGTTATCTGTGGGGTTCGCGAATCTGGGTTAGTTAACCTCTCAAAGCCTCTGGTTCAGCTAGGTTCGCACCTGAAACCTTCACCTAGCTTGCACAAGGAAGCACGACTAAAGATCAAACCGGAGGGACTCCGGAATGGTCCTCTGGCGAGAGGATAAGAAAGTGCAGAGCAAGGAGAGGAAAGTACTAGGGTTTGATGAGTGGAGAAGACTATGTACCTCTTAGGGTTGCCTCACTTCCTTTATATAGAGTGTCCTTGTTTGCTCTCCAAGTTTGGGCATGTGCCAGGCACGCTTCTGCTGATGTCACCTCTGACATAGTAGATAAAGCACTTAACGGCCTTGTGCGTGAGCTGTCACCCCATGTGCGCTCATGATTACTTCGTTGCATAACCGCTTCAGATGACGTCACGTGAGCGTGGTGTCCACATCCAAACTGTAATATTCGGCCCACTATAGTGTCAAGTTGCGCAAATAGTGGCTTTATTCAATGGAATGTACAACAGTAGTTTAGCATGATGAAGCAAAGAGTAAACAATAAAGATTTGCAATTGACGATAGAATAAATCTATCAGAGCTAAACAGACCAAGGGATGGAGTTTGCTTAGTGGGGGTAATTATCTAGGGCTTTGCAAATGGCTTGGGTCTTTGCTTTTTTCTTACCAACTTGGCCAACCAAAAACTTATTCAATAGTTATAGAAAGAACAAAAATTTCCATGGGATTAGGCAACCCCACAACTCCATGAGTAGCGTCACCCCTGCAGCCCCTTCACATCTTACGTATTGATAGACATTACTTTTTCCCCTTTTTCTTCCCAATCCAATAATTGTTCTTGAAGGTCTTGGTTGCCGTGAAAAAGGCAAATCAAACCAAGCCTTGTGTCCCAATCAATTGGGGTTGGTGCCGTGAAAAAACAAACTCTACAAATAGAATTGCCCCTGCAGCCACTACACTTTAGGTGTATTCCCATAATTACACAAGTACCTGGTAACGTACCAAAAATATTGTACTAATACTCACCCTGAACCTAGGTCATGGCTATGAAGGGATTACGTACTCTCTATTCAAAATGGCTTGTTTTGTCGATGGTTTCTCTAAAGAGATTTCTTAAATTAATCCATTAACTTCTTTTGAGAAGAGTGAACTGTTAGATTTCTTGGAGGGTTCCAACCTAAAACCAATTGGCAATAGGTAGAGTAGCCTCTAGAATTTATTAACCAAGCTTGGGTGGGTGGCTTAGATGAGCGATGTGGGACAAGTCTAACACTCCCCCTCACGTGCAGCCCGGATGCACGTAGAGTTGACTGACCAGGAGCTGACTGACTGACTCGGGCAACAGAGATGACAGAAACTTTCCCACGAGTGGTGAGGCCACCCAAGACCTAGCTTTGATACCATGTTAGATTTCTTGGAGGGTTCCAACCTAAAACCAATTGGCAATAAGTGGAGTAGCCTCTAGAATTTATTAACCAAGCTTGGGTGGGTGGCTTAGATGAGCGATGTGGGACAAGTCTAACATGAACTTGCTTTAGGTCATCATTTTCTTTCCTTTTTTGAACCATGGTTCAGGTGGAGAATGGTTCTGCCATTATTTCAACAAAGTAAGGTTTACTCTTCCTGATATTACTCTTGCTTTATTTTACACGTTTTCTTTCTCTATCATGCGTTATGTGTTTCTTGTAAGCTCAACATGATGTTTTCATGCTGGATGAACACGATTATTATCATCCGCAAGACCTTGCATCATCTTCTTTATGAACCCAGAACATTTTTATGCCTGATTGTTCCTGATCATGCCCTTTTTCAATTTGATGTGGCAGTGTTGCTTCTAGCCCTGATAGGTCTCATCTCTGCGGTTGCATCAATCTGCATCAAATACATTCTCAAATGCAAGCTCGATTGACCAAGTTATTTATGTTTATTAGACAAATTGAATGTGCATAGGGTTAATCATTGTTGAATAATTCACCTACCAGTAGGAAATGTAGATTTTTGTTTCATTGGAATGTTGGCTTGAATCAGTGTCACTCCGCTCTTCAATATGAGCTGGTAAGTATAAATCTCTGTTTTCTGTACTCTACTTAGAAATCGAGCTGATTGCACTCTAGGATTGTACCAATAACCTTCCAATCCCTGGTCGTGAATCCCTCGTTTGTTAACTGTTTTTTAAATTCCTGGTCGTTCATCCTCATGAGATCTTTTCTTGCAGGAGTTGGGTTCTTTTTATGTTTAAGATCACCCACTATGTAGCCCATACCAAGCCTCGCTCGGTTCAATGACCAATCTGTTCGTCTTGTATGGCTTTTTTTTTTTTTTTTTATAGCTTTCAGGTGCAAAAAATCATTGGTTAGTGCTGATCTACGTATTCAATTCTTGGTTGATAATCTAGGCAATTGTGTTTCGATAAAATATCTTATGGTATTAAAACTGATTTTTTAAAGTACTGTCTGAAAATAGAGAAAACTCTCTCCCTCTAGTACCAGAAAACCCTAGCCCCCCCCCCCCCCCCCCCCCAGCGTTCGTTCTCCCTCTCCCTCCTCGCCTCATAATCTCCTGTCATTTTGGCTTCTCGAGCTCCCAGTTTGGGTACGTTAGTTGCTTGGTCCGGCGTGGTTCTCCCTTTTGGCGGCTTTTGTCTGGCGATTGGTGGTGTTTCACAGTCTGATGTCCCGCACGGTGGTTCCATTGTTCTGCTCAGGGCCAACGACGTGGTAATACGATGTGCGGTTGGGATGGGTTTTTTTTTTTTTCCCTCTTGGTTTTTTCGTTTACCGGTTGTCTTAGTCCGGGTGTCTTCCGATCTAGGTCCTCCTAGATTCGGCCTGTGTTGGTTTGGGTTTCCCCCGGGTCCGCCGGTTGGGTGGTGGGCGGAATAAGTTAGTTTGGTGGGGGTAGAAATTGAGGATTGTTGTGGTCGGCGGCTGTATGGTGGTGTTGTACAGGTTTTCCGGCAGCGGCAACAGTGGTGCTTGTGTTGGGGTCTTTAGTAACAGCTTTGGCTTGGCTGTTTCGCCTGCGTTTCTATTTGTTCTGGGTCGTCAACGGTAGATCGGCGTGTGAAGGAGGATCTCTCTAGCCATTGTGGTCACTTGGGCCTATCAGAGTGTTTTCCGGCGTTGCCTCGGTCCCCTGAGCCCAGAGTTTCGCGTGACAGCGGAGGCTTGTCATGAAGTCTCCTCAGAGTTTCTCCTCTGCTTGGAATGGGTCCTCTGTTCCAATCTCGGTTGGCAAGCCGTTGTGGTCTGTCCATGATAGTAGATTTCTTTCTTTACGGTTGTATTCTGTTTGTTGTTTCGATTACATTTATACCTTATTGTGTTGGGATTTCGATTGAGATCTCTCTGCATTGTCTCAGACAGGATTCTCATATCGGCACATAGTGTTGATTTGCTTTTGCCACGGTTTTCTAAGGTCCCGATTAGATAATTTGGTGCACTCCTGAGTTTTACAAATCAACACTACAAAGTGAATGACTTTCATAGTTAAAAGGGTAAATTTCACTCAGACCCCCTAGGGTATTTGACAATGACAGAAGGTACTCCTCAATTTTCAAAAATGATAGAAAATCTCCCCCTATTTCACAATTTGGTTTCATTTCCATTAGTGAAATGGAACGAGAAAATGTACGGAAATGTACGAAAAATGAATTTTTCAATTTTATTTAGTTCTACAGCTATCTTAGGGCTCTCATTGAAAGTTCTAGAAGCTAAAAATTAATTATGATAATTTAGGATAAAATGATTAAAAAAATAAAATCTTCGCACTGATTCAAACGGATTAAAATTTGGAGCATTTAAAATTTTGCTCTTCATTTGGTTCTAGGGCTTTCAATGAAGAGCAAATACTAAGTGCTCTAATTTTCAATTCATTTGAATTAAGTGCGAAGATATATATATATATTTTTTATTCTAAAGTGCAATAATTAATTTTTGGTTATAAGATTTTCAATGAGAGAGCCCTAAGATAGCCGTAAAACTAAACGAAGAGGAGATACTTAAGTGTTCAAATTTTCAAATCGTTGAATTGGTGAGAAAATCTTATTTTTTTTTATTATTTTATCCTAAAGGGTCATAATTTATTTTTCGCTCTACTGCTTTCAATGAGAGCCCTAAGAAAACCATAAAACCAAATGAAGGGTAGATACTTAAGTGCTCCAATTTTTAATTCGTTTGAATCGGTGTTGAGATTTTTTTTTTTTTTATCATTTTATCATAAATGGTTATAGTTAATTTTTGGCCCCAAGGCTTTCAATGAGAGCCCTGAGAGAGCTATAAAAACCAAATGAAGAGAAGATATTAACGTGCTCCAATTTTTAATCTATTTGAATTGGGTGCGAAAATCTTATTTTTCTGATCATTTTATTCTAAAGGGTTATAATTAATTTTTTGCTCTAGAACTTTCAATGAGAGCCCTAAGATATCTGTAAAAACTAATAAAATTGAAGATTTCATTTTTCGTACATTTTCCGTCCATTTCACTAACGGAACTTTCGAAATGAAACCCAAACTGTGAAATAGGGGAGGTTTCTATCATTTTTGAAAATTGAGGGGTACCTTCTGTCTTTGTCAGATACCTCAAGGGGTCTGAGTGAAATTTGCTTTAATTAAAATGTAATCCACTATGGATTTGACATAAAGCAGGTACTTAATATTTATCCACTTTTTAAGCGAGTTGGCGGAATGCACATGTGGTTTTGGTTTGCATGTGAATAATTTATTAGAATTTTTTTCTTGGTACGTGAGTTGTTTACTTTTCCTCAAGAGAATACTCCAATTCTTCTAAAGTTGATCTCGTAATGTGCAAATTTAGACTTATTTGCCCCCAAAACAGTTTGAGTTATTGAACTTACGTTGAATAACCTTTTTTTGGCTAAAGAACACCACCTACAAAAAAGGTCCAACGGAAGATCCTTGAGAGCCTATACAAAGAATACAATGAAAGGAAAGGACCTAAAACACACTACTCCAAACTAGTAAACAAGACATATTGTACTGGGCAGATCCCAAACAGCACAAAGCCTAGTGTTTTCTGCAGTACAAGGTAGTAACTTTTAAAGAAAACCATCCCACGAGGCCAGCTCTAATGTTCTCTTCAATGGCAAGATTATAGCCTCCAATGACCCTCTCTTTCTCTTTTGCTTGAAGACCTTGCTATTTCTTTCCCTCCAAAAATGATAGACAATGCCTGAGAACACACAAGTCCGTGGACAATATTTAAACTAGATTTTCCCAATCATATTATACCCACACATTTTCATAAAGTGTCTCAAACTGAGCAGAAGAAGTGACAATCAAAGAAAAGATATTGACAAGATTCACCCTAGCAGAGCAAAGCACGCAACTAGTGTTATCATAGATGATGCACCCCAAGGAACCAATCTTTGGTAGAAAGCTTCCCATGGCAAACTATCCATAAAACATATGACCACGTTGAATAGCTTCACTACATATTGGTAATTTTTGACAAATTTGACAAGCAATATAACAAACCAATAAAGAATATATTTTTTAGAGAGGGAAAAATGTAGTTTAGATTAAATAAAATTAGATAGAAACTCAAAACTACACTGGACCTAACATGCTTTAAGCAACTCATAAGCAGCAAAAAGAACATCACAAAAACCAGCTACCATGTTGAAAACCCCATTAAATTTGGTTTATTTAGGTCAAGATTATTTTTTAACTACAATTAGGGTGGAGAGAATTTAGTGTGGCAAGTACGACGAGTCAATTAGTCAACCAACAAGACGCATTGAAGTTGAGCGATGACTCTGCGGGGCCCATGCAACTTCCTACTTCCAAATTGATCAGGACTTCAATTAAGACTAGCTTCACGGAGAGACTTTAAGTTTTAGGAGTATTATCAAGTGGTCAGTGGGTTTAATTTGCGCTCACATCATCCAGCGACATCACATCGAGCCTTGAGAGGAAGGACACTCAGATCAATGTTGGTTTTTTTGTTGGTTTGCTACTCACTCGTCCACAGGATCGAGCTCCAAATCGTGTGCATGAATGTGGGCAAAAAACAGGAACGAGAGTGTGAAAACTTCTTTCGACTACATCAAAACTATTACCGAAGCCTGCTTGTGGGGACGAAACTATCCATCTCTCTGCGATGCGCTTGCCCCAGTTCCAACCAAACCACTGCCGGTGTCAGCTACCTCCTCACTTACCTTGCCACTTGGTGGGACACCATTGGTTCCATCGCCCAAACATTCAGCTGTCTAACAGTCGGAGCATTCACGATGCAAACCAACTTTCTCTCAACAGCTAGCTTCATTTTCCCCTTCTCCCGTATATATCCTCGTCCACCTTAAAACTGAACCCACCATGCAAGATCATTGTCACCACTGTCCTCTCCACTGTTTCCGTCCATCCCTGAGTTACCGGCCATCCCAGTTGGGAAGCAAGGCAGTTCCTCCCACAAGTGTGTTTCCATCAGCGGTGGGGTTGGAGGTGCTGTCCTAGCTCCTCCTTGTTGCCTTAACCGGATTTCTATTTTGCTTCTTTTGTTGCTGCCATCGACATGGAGAATCCAGTTCCGGTTCTAAAGAACACCGCGGAATCAGCCAATTACACGGGCGTGGTCACAACTGATAGCTTTTTCATGGTCAGTCTCCTTGGAAGGGGTTTGGTACACAATCGTATCCCTCACTGTGTATAAGTTCGAAGAATGGCAGAAAGCCACGGAGTTATTCAGGGCAGCCAACAGAATAAAGGGCTCTCCTGTATACCGGGTTCCTTTAAGGGAGATGAGGCCGCTATTCAGGTCATGAAAGGAGACGTCTCCAATGAGATCAACATCTTAAAACAGATCAATCATTCCAACATAATTAGGGTTTCTGGCTTCTGCATTCACGATGGCAACATCTACCTTGTTTACGAATATGCCGAGAATGGGTCACACATGCAGTGACTGGCTGCTGCTACAATCAAAGAGTGATGATAAGAGCAGTGGTGTGCTAGTGTGGAAGCAGAGAGTTAAGATTGGGACGTTGCGGTTGGGCTGAATTACCTCACAACTATATTAGTCCCCCTTGCATCCACAAGAACTTGAAGAGCAGCAATGTGCGTCCTTGCATTAATCATCCCTTGGATTTGGCCTACTCCTTGGCTCAAACAAATGCGTAGCCCAAGATCTAATTCTCGACCCCCCCATTTCTGCGGTTTTCATCACTCGTTCCCACACAACAGAAAAAGAAAATAGAAGGAAAGAGAAAAATGAAGGATTGGATTTGGATGTGAATAGATATGGCAATTCTCTTACTGTGTCAGCTTACCAGACACACGGGGCAAGCTACATTACACCCAATCATCACCCCTCGATTGTCATCAAAAACCGATACGTGGAATTGTCAAGTTCGCCATTCTTGTAGCAGTCGTAACTGCACCCCAAACCCTCAAATGGTTAAACTGAATAAAAAGTTAAGAGAATCAATTGAATGTAGTTTCTGACCTAATAACTCTGGTGCAAGTGTTTAGATATACTAAGAGAGATTGGGAAAGAGACCCAAGCACTGCCACGAATCAATGTGTTTATTACCATAATGGTTGGAAGCAAAACTGAAACTGTTCCGTTCTAGTTCATATACCATATCACAGAACCAATCTACTATCATATGTGTGTAAAATAAAAAGCCAAATTATAACAACTGAAAGCCAACGAAAGGAAAAAAAACAAGGGCGAGGAGTGGGTGGAACATGTAGCAAATAGAGAATGAAAGAGCTCGCTATAACCGTTATGAGTCGATAACTCCTTCCCTGCCTCTGTTTGCATTCTATCTCTGCCATCTTCGAGAGTCACTGTCAACACCTCGGTGTAAAAAGAATTGTCTACTTTATCTTCTCCACCAACCCTTGTTGATTGCCAACTAGCCAGCAAAACAATTCAGAAGCCATAGTTTCGCATTCGAAGGTTGTGCCCAAGGCTGGAGTAGAAGCCAATATTACCCAACAAGAACAGGGCAAGAACCACCACAGCTGTAAAAATGATCCAAATCCATTGCTGCATCCTTCTTTTACCCCTGTTGCGAAGAGGTGGAGGGATAGATTTTGTCTTGCTCTGCTTTGTAAAACTGGGATGCTTTTTGAGGCCTTTTTGTAATTGTCACAGGACTCTCCTCGGTTTCGGCCTCCTTGGCAGTAAAAAATGGGGATTCTGATGTCAGAACGGTTTCTCCTTCATTGTTACCATCAGAGCCCTCCGAGGCAGCTGCCTTCTTTCTCTCCTTCTTCTTTGCCTTCTTCTCCCTTTCCTGGACAAATGTCATACATACATAAACATTACAGGAACATCAAAACAATAACTAATCTATGGTAAGAATAATTCACGTGCGCTTACTAAAATCGATTAAATGACACTAACAAAGTTCAAGGAAGTCACCTTCTCTTTCTGTTCAGCCTCCTTCTGTGCACGTAACTCAGCCTTAATCTGGCCTTCTCTGCATTTCTTCTCTTCCTCTCTAATGCCTCCTTAGCTTTGGCCTTCTCCTCCTGCCGTTGTTGTTCTTTCAGCTTGGCTGCTGCTGCTTCCTTCCTCAATTCCTCTTCTTTCCTGGCTAACTCCTGCTCCTCCGTTGATTTTTTAGGCTCTACCTCGGACATCTCTTCAGCCTTGTCCCTACCAGAAACAGTTTCCACGCCAGTCCTCAAAGTAGGCTTCCCAGGTTTTTTAGCATTTGCTGTCTGATCGATTTGTTCTACTACCTTTACTGTGGATTTACTATATGTTCCTTCACCTGCCATGGTTGACCCTTGCTTTTCTTGTTCCAGTGTGGAAATTGGTAACTCAGAGGTTTCGTTGCAAGGGGTTGGAAGAGACCTATCATCCACAAAGTTCGGCAGTGCAATCGGCTCCTCATCAGGGCCAAGTGCACGACCATCAGATGTCCTAAATCTCCTCAGCGTACTCCTTGTGTTGCATCTGAGGTACTCTTTTCGGAACTCGTCGTCCTTGTTCCATAAATCCATGATTTTCTCCACCTAAACAATTCAAAATCTAAGTAAAAAATTGTAGCTCAAATTTCAAACGTAGACAACGGATGAGCATGGACCAACCTGATTAACACAAAGACGGTGAAGTCCCTTTTTGTCCTGATTGGATGCGTACTCATAAGCTGCTGTTGTATCGTTCTTGTACTTCCGAAACTGTGCGTTCTGCAAGTTAACAGAGTTTACTCACAATATAATCTCGTTGTTTGCTAAATGAACTTTTCTTTGGTTGATGAGCAAGTTTCTTGTGCAAAGCAAAACCAAAATGTTATAGAAATACAACCATGTACACTGCAGAAAAAATGTATTAATCGTCCTGAAGATTGACATCACTACGAAGACAAACTCAAAACAGGGGAAAACCTGTTTAGGCTTGGGAAATTATGTTAGGGATCGCTGACCAGTCTTACTACTTTGAGAACTACCAGGTCAAGTGGACTAGATCGCTCTAACGTACATATGTGAAACAAACACGTGGCCAATCTTGAGAAATCATCCACCAAAACTCATCCCAATCAATTAATAACACATTCTTAGATAAACACAGAAAGAGGGAAAAATCAATGATCACAGGAGAAGTAGAAACAATCTCTATACAGCATAAGCAATACGCGTAGATGCTTCAACACTCAAAACAGAACGAACATAAGTGAAGTTCTACCAAGAAAAAATTGCATTTCAGGAAGTAAATCAAATTGATATCCTAGTCGAGACTCAAAATAATGGTAAACAGAAGGTGTCCAGTTTATCAGCCTTTTCACTCTTTCCCCAAACAATAGTAGGTTTCAATCGAAGACCACATGGTCCGTATACAAGTTTTTTCCCCATTGGTGAATAGTAATCATGTAAAGTTCCAAAACTAACATCCTGGAGACATGAGAATGTAATCAAGGAGCTGATTAGATTCACAACCCAACAAAAAATGAATAAAAACATTTGCTTCCAAAAGGCACTGTCCATGCTATCTTGCACTAAACGAGACATTTTTTGATATTCTGGGGTACATTACCATTCTTAGAAATGGAAACACCTAGTTTTGGTCATTTTTTTCAGGAGTTTCCAGGATAAAGTTACATGTGCATATTTGCAAAACACTATTGGTCACCAAGATTGAAAAATTCAATCCATTTTCCTCAATTGTACATTATGAATGACCCAAATCGATCTCTTTTAGTTTTTAGACCATTTAAAACTAGGGGTGGAAATATCAGACACGACCTGTTAACATGACTCAAACCCAAATGAAGTTAAGAGGGTTTGGGTCAACTACTTTTGAAACGAACACGAATATTACACGATCGACAACACATAAATTAAAGGAAAATGCTACATACAAAGAAAAATAACCCTTAAAATACCCTTAAAAGATGATGTCATTGTGTGGGACTCACCCATCCAACCAAACTCATTAAATTTTCTTTTGTTTTATTCTCGGGTCAGGCCCTCATTCTCATTCCCCCCCCCCCCCCCCCCCCCCCCCCCCCCCCTCTTCGTGTACGCCTTGTCGAGGGAAAATGGTGATTCTGTTTTCCACTTTTTAATTTCGCGGCTAAACCGGCGACACCCACCACCACCGGCGATGAACCCTTCACAACACCACAACACACGAAAACGTGACACCACCAGCACGCGAAAATTGCGATGATAAATTTCATCGTCTCTCTCTCTCTGGGTTTTGATGACCCTACAATTTCAATCGATTCTACCTTAATTTCACTATAACTTGCTCAAACCGAAAAAAAAAAAAAAAAAAAAAAAAGAGGGTTTGGGAAATTGGGGATTTTTTGGTTCGAACCCTAATTATGTATTTCTGGTTCCATATTTGACGATTATATATGAAAAATTTCGTCAAAGAACAATCTTCAAATGAATATCTTGGTAACTCTGCCGTCGTTGATCAAGAGATTTTTTATCAAGTCATGTCATGTGAGTGCAAGAGGTAATTTAGAGTAGAAGAAGGGCTGTATTGGAGCCCTGTTTAGCGGCAAAATGGAAGGTGGTGTTCTAGTTTCAAGAAAAAGTACTTTTTGGAAAAAGAAGGTAATTTCAAACTCAAATATAATGAAAATGAAAAATATTTTTTTAATTTTTTTTGCACCGTCTAAAAGATCTTAATGAGATCTATCAAACAAGATCCATATTAATAGGAAAATTATTTGCGTAAACACATAATTTTTGAGCTTGAAATTACGTTCTTTTTTCAAAAAATTCTTTTTCAAGAAAGTGGAACACCCCCTTCTCTTTAGCGCCAAAATGAAAAGTAGAGATGGTCCCCCTTCCCTTTTGAGGGTTTACACGAAGAGGAGAGAGAGAGAGAATGAGGGCCTGGCCCGAGAATAAAACAAAAGAAAACTCAATGACTTTGGTTGGATGAATGGGTCCCATGCAATGACATCATCTTTAAAGGTAGTTTAAGGGCCATTCTTCTTTGTATGTAGCACTTCCCTAAATTAAATGGTATGGACTCATGTGACTCAAGAAGGATGTGATAACCGTTTAATTTTACAGTTCGAACCATTAAACAGGATGACGGGACACAATGCCCACCCGTAACCTACTTGTGCTTCCTTAAAGATCAATTTCCAAATGGTAAGCTTTTGTTCTTCCAAAATCATCCTTGGACAGCTTGTATGGGAAGTATCAATGGAAAGGCACGGCATGCACATTATTATACGAATTAAAAATTGAATTTGTTTTTGTTGGTTTATAGTTTCAGACTTTAAGTGATTATGATGGTATTGAAAAAGTGTTCATCTATCTATTCCAACATATAAAGGGAGAACACAACTTGGTGTCTCCCATTTTTGGATTAAACAGGTTATTCATGTATAAATCTTATAAAAGATTTTAACTAATGGTGTCAACAGTGTCAACCAGAGTCCGACACAATTTTAAGCAGATCAGGTTAGAGTCAAGACATATGACATGTTTAAGTTACAGGTGTTTTGACACAAATCCAAAATGACACGACTCGAACATGATACGACACAATGGCTACCCCTATTCAAAAATCCAACTCAATCTATTTGAAACAAATTTAACTCGATCTCGTTTAGTTTTTTTCTGAACTCTAAAACTCCAACACGGTTTCTTTTAACCAAGTTTTCTTAAATATTAAAAATTCAAACATACAACTATCAAATAAAGTGCCAAATCACTTTTTCTATAACTCCAGCTATCAAACTCTAACGAGGAATATACAATTGCCTTCATATCATGTGCGCGTCAAGGAATATACAATTTACCCAATTCTCCTGATGTTCTTCAGTTAAACTCAATAAATATAATGCATCAGTCATGGATAATACAAGGTGACTGCCAGTTATCCCTAAGAAGCACACACTTCTAAGTTCTAAGAAGGTGGCGCACAACCATTCCTCGAGTACTATGTTTATCTTCTTATTTCTTTAGTTCTTCATAATTACATACTATTCCGATACTTAGGAATGCACATTTCCATGTCTAAGACATAAACAAAATACATTAATCTGAAAAATAAATAACACAGGGGATACAATGATTAAATAAAGCATTCATTCATTTTGGTCATGGACTATATGGTCTTCTTTATTTCACCTATTTTGATAGACATATTTCAGTGTCCACGAATAAAACATTAAACTAATATATACAAATAATGTGCCCTCGGTTTGTCTTGCCCAGTATTTCTTGGAATTTAGCGTCTCAGTTTCGAGTCTGTGTTCCTTGTGTGTCCGTGCCATGCTACTTAAGAGTAATCCTTACAACAATCAGCTAACCATCATAGACAATACTAAAATAGATTGTGCCATGGTCTTGTACCACTACCAAAATGTGTGTGAATTACTGCAGCTTTAAAGGCTGACATTTAGCTTAGGCTGCTTATGCTTCCCAGTATTTTGACTTTAACAGTCCTCTAACATGTGGAAGGAAGGACGAATAAGCGGAGGGCTAAGAGCACTCCCCTGCAACTTAAACGGCTCAACAAACTCTCTTAGAGAAAACTAAATTGACTTCTTAAAAAAACAGATAATAAAAACAGACCTTATCATACAATTGTCCCTTCAGTTTCTGCAAATGCATGTATGCTTCTTGACGGACTCTATCTGCTGCTCTAAACTGAACTTGAAGTTCGTTGAGCTTTTTGCTTTCCTCATTCCATTTCTTATCTGCTGCCAAAGCGGTTGCCTGAGTATTTGATACCTTGACCTTGAGGCAATCGAGTTCCTTCTTTAAAATCTGTATTTGTTGAAAATTAGATCAACCATGCAAAAATCTACTCAATACTTAAGATGAGCTGCTCCGACTTCTATGCTATCAGACATGGTAAACGTGTAAGCAGCAATAAATGGAGGTCAGATATCCTACAATTTTTACTTTCATCTCAGACTATTTCAGAAAAGCAAACCAATTGGCGTTAAATGACCAGCCAAAAGGAGGAGGAAGTACGCATACCTTCAGCTTCTCCTCATTTTGGTCTCTCTGATCCAGAGCCTGCTGAACTTCATCCTGGCTACCCATGTTAGAAGAAAGCTGATCACGAAGATGCTTCAGTTGGTTGATCTGACGAATGAGATGTTTTTCTTCTTTCAAAGGCAGTGTTTCATGTTGTATCATGTGCTCCATATTGTTTATCTGGTTCAAGGCCAAGTTTTCAATCATATGAGCGCCATTAGCCCATTACAATCGGGAAAGCTAATCCTCAGACACAAAAAAGAAGAGTGCTTACCCTGACATTCATATCCTCAACAGAAATAGCATTCTTCACCCTATTAATCACATATTGGACAGAATCTATTTCCTTGCGTTTCAAATTAAGTAATCCTCTTGCACCTCTCTCTTCTGATCTGGCAGCTTCGCAACCATCACGAAGTAGCTGACGACTTCCCTGTTGGTAGGAGCATCAAATCAATTGTATAATATCGAATCATAAAAATAAACAAAGGCGAGAAAAGCATTCCTCAGGGATTTCTTACCGTAATCATGTGAATATCATCTCGAATGGCATCCCTTTGGTGTGTTTTCTCATTAACTTGTAGATGGGCATGTCTGATTTGTTCTCTTAGGTTTTCATCGTCAAATCTTGGAACCTTAATCAAGAAGTTGAATGGCCTCTTCACACCCTCTACCCCCACACTCTGTTCATTCAAAGCATCAGAACTCTTTTCTTTCAAAGCATCAGCAATATTTCCATCCAAAGCATCAACCTTTTGACACTTAAGGACGTCAAAATTATCTCCATGTCCACCATTAACTTGATCTCCATCTTCTTGGACACCCCAAGCCTCCCGGACATAGCTTGGCTCACTTCCAGAGTTAACAACGGAGCTATCCACAACCTCAGATTGAGATGCGTCCCGATCACTGCTAGGCATATCTTGTATGCTTACCAGAGGACAGGTCTCAATGTGAGATTCTGACTTCATGCTAGCACCATATCCATTTTGAAGTTCATCAATAGCATGATATTCAGAATCAAGACTATTAACTGCAATTGGCTGGATGGATGCACAATCTATCACCCCATTTGAAACTTCAGACTCGCTATTAACTTTGGCACCTCGTGAAGTTGATATATTTCCTTCAGGGTTAGCAGAAAGAACACTTTCAGTTCCTGAGGTCACCTTGTTAAAACTTGTTGATATCTCGCCTTCGACAGCATCATGCTTAAACTCAATTTCTACTTTGGCCTCTTCAGCGGGACAACAGAGATTCCCGGTCTCAAATTCTGATCTCTGGCAATCAGCAGGGTCAGGCAAGCTTTTGATGTTTGCAGAGCCATTGAATTCAGTTGTATTTTGGCAGCCATCAATGAGTTCATTACAGACTTGATCTTGCATCATACCACCATATACATGAGGACTAGGGCAGCTGCCATTACTTAAATGCAAAACATGTGCGTCAGCAACTTCTGCTTCCAATGGGACGGTTTCATTGGCTAATTTTGCTATTTCATTCCCACTATTAAGGCAATCATGTACCAATAGCTGCGATTCCTGATTTTCTTCTACATCCGATGTCAAATCTGCTTTCTCTTTCTCATCAAGCTTTACATCCCCGTTATCAAGATGATGAGACTCCAATTCAGCAGATTCTACCTCAGCAATCACCTCTGTAATATCAACATCAAGCGACTTGCATTCAGCAGCCTCTGAAACAATAACTTGAGACTCCTCACTCCCTTCCACCTGTGTATATAGCTCTATATAAGCACTCTCCTCGGATTTCAAAATGGTTTCATCATTGCTTGAAGATTTGCATTCAGAAGGCTCTGAATCGACAATCTGTGCGTCCTCGCTCTCCCTAAAATCTGCAGTTGTTGGCGTACTTTGCTTCTCGGGTTTCTCCTCCCCATGATTGAGATCACCAAGCTCTGAAACCAACATTTGAGATTCCTCCCCTAACTCAGCGGTTGAATTTAAATTAAAATTTTCCTCATCAAGCTGAACCTCAACGCCAGGCAACTCGCACTCAGCAGCCTCTGAAACCATCACTTGGGATTCTTGACTCCCTTGTAGCTCTGCAGGTAACTCTACAATAGCATGGTCCTCAGAATTCAACTTGCCCTCATTGAGCAATGAGGAGTCACATTCAGAAGGCTCTGAAAACGCAGCTTGTGCTTGTTCGCTATTTTCAATGGCAATTTGTTTCACAGGTTTGTCCTCCTCCGAAACCAGCACTTGGCATTCCACAACAGCCCCTGACTCTGCACCTGAACTTAAATTAATTTGTTCCTTAGATTCAATCTTTCCATCATTAAGCAGTGGTGTTCCACTTCGATCAACCTCCGCCGGAAATTCCTGATTCTGTCCAAGATCACGAGCAGAATCGTGCTTAATTTCCTTGTCAAGTCTTGCATCTCCATTAATAAGCCCCTCCTCGCAAACAGATTCCACAATGTCAATTGGAAATTGGACCTGCTGCCCAACATCAACTCCAGCCACAGTGGGCTGTTGTTTGCCTACTGGGGGTACTACATCAGTGCCCTCGCCAATGCAATTAGACTCCACACCAACGCAATTAGACTCCGCAGGCGCAACTTCGCCATTATCATGCTTTAATTTCCCAACTTGGCCCTCTACATCAATAGATTCGGAAACCACGTGCGACTTGTTGACGCCATCTGCTTCGAGATCCCTATCGATGAGATCACCATTAGTGGATTCGCTTGGGCTTACAAAGACATACGAACCGTCAGGATCATCCTTCCCACCCACATTCTTCTTATTACAATTATTATTGTTGTTATTTATCCCATTGCAATCTCCACCGACATTGGGCAGGTGGTCCTGATGCGAACTCAACCCAGAATTCTCCTCCTCCATCGCAACCTCAGAAAGTTGGCAATGAACTTGGGGGGTTTCCGCCGTCATTATCAGAAGACTAGAAGCTATATAGATGCAAAATTAAAGGCAATTGTTACGAATAAGATCGCGAGATCAAACGGTAGAAGCCGTTCGATGCAGAAAGAAAAGAGATGAATTTCCCAAAAGAATTGACAATGCAAAAGGGGATTGAGGGATCGGAAAAACTTACGTGTATCGAGATGCAGGAATCAATCACCCCACTTTCGGATCCAGCGAATGCTCTGAATCTCCAGATCGGATGCGAGATCAGCCCAATCAGGACCTTCTAGTCAAAGATAAAGTTAACAGGATCAAAATTGATTAATAAATAATTAACAAATTAGGTCTTGCGAAGATGGAAGGAGAAGAAGTGAAGAACGACAAAGAAGAAAATGGGAATGGGGGAGGGAGGGAGGGAACAAGGGACCGGAGGAAGGTCTCTCTCTCACAACAGACTCGCAGGACGGAACAGCTGGCGAGGGAAAAAGGCCTTGTGTGTTCGTGTCCCTCTCCTCTACGATTTGAACTCAAATACACCCCTCCGCGTTTTCCCTTTTCCCCTTTACTTTTCTACCTATTCAAAAATTAATTAACCAAAAATACTACGGGGTGTTCCGGTTTTTAAAAAAGAAACTTTAAAAAAGAAAGATAATTTCAAGCTTAAAAATTATGTATTTACACAAATAATTTTTTTATCAATATGGATTATTTTTATTATATTTAAATTTGAAATTATTTTCTTTTTAAAAAAGAAGGTTTAAAAAAAAAGCGACCCATCACAAACGAGCCCTATTATTTTCCTAAACCGTACTAATAAATACCACAACCCATTTAAGGAAATGCCAAAAATCTTCAGAAGATTTTATGAACTTAATGTTAGATTTTTATAATTCTTACCATAGGGTGGGGTTGAAATAGGAATATTATTCTCGACTACCAATCCAGTCATGAATAGAAGTTTTTCAAATCAAGTGAAATATATATTACTTTGTTTGGTTCACAACTCAATTCAACTCATTTTCCTTTCTACACATTTCTCAATACATTTTTCTCTCTATCTCTCTCCACTCGTTACCACCCATTATCTCAAAAACAACTTTAAAAAATGCAAACCAATCCAGAAGATTTGTTTACTAGATAAGATTATGAATATCTATCACATATTTAAAATGGGAAATAATATTGGCACTCCAAAAATTGATGGAGGCATTCCAAAAAATAAAGGAAAGTGACTTTGAAATTACACTGGTTTTAGAGTGCATGTATCAATTTTTGGAGTGCTAATATCATTTGCTTTTAAAATACCCCGTCACTTGAATGGCCCCACTTGAATTCGATAATTCATGCATATTTCAAAGAATATAATTCCTGTTTATGAGATTTTCCTTCCCGTATAAAATAACAAACATCCATATAGGGTCTAATATTTTTCGTTGCTTATAAACCAACCAACTAACCGTTGCTAACACTATATATACATATATGTGTTTTACTTTGTAGTTTTTGAAACATTCTATAAAAAAAAACACTTAAATACTTCTAAGGAGGTTACTTACATCTCGGAATTTTATGTACCTTATTAAAGATAAAAGTGCAATCATAGGAAAACTTTTGTAGTTTTTGAAACATCCTAAGCAAACTTAAACATTACTGGACCCAGGGTGCTATAGTGCAATTCGGTCATCCATCTCAGCAATGGACGATTCGGATTTTCATCCGAACAATGGACGACTAGAATTTGTAGGAGCTCAGATTGAATTTAAGCCATCCGCACCAAGATGGACGGTCGAATCGGCGCCACTATACGGTGTAGTATGGCGGGTGCATTACAGCCCCTCCCATTCCAACATTACTAATAGCATCAACAGTGGAATAAGCAAATGTGAATAATCAAAACATACCAAATCAGATTTTGATTATCCATTTAGAGGTTGCTAAAGTTAGCAATGTCAAATCCCACATTGGTTATTTTTTGCCCATAATCAAAACCAATGGGCCCTCCAAACTTTTCCCTTCATTTCACACATATTTTTTGAAAAAGTGGTTTTTGAAGGGGGAAAAAAAAAAGTTCATGTTAGAAATAGTTCAAAAAAAAAAGTTTTTCAAAACAAAAAAACAGTTTTTCAAAAAATACACACTTTATTCACTTAAAAACTATAATTACAATTTTGAGAAATTTTGAAAGAATTGTATTTACACAAATAGTTTTGAAATTTTAGAAACTATAAATACAATTTTTAAAAAATAGATTTTGTGTAAAAAATAGTTTTCTATAAAAGAGTTTTGAAATTTTAAAAACAGTTTTTTGAAAAACACACTTTATTTCCTTACAGTTTTTAAAATTTTTGAAAAAACTTGTATTTTGAAATAAAAACAAGTTTCTGAAAAAAACAGAAAAAAATTTGAAAGTTACAGTTTTTTAAAATTATTTTTTGAAAACATTGTTGAGAGAGAGAGAGAAGGTTTTTGTGTAATGTTGGTGTATTTGATTGAGAGATAAAATTTGGTTATTGACAAAATATTGTTAGAGTATCCACAATGACATAACCAAAAGTGTTAGGTTTTTAAAGTTAACAATGTTTGTGCAAAATATGGCTCAGTGTTATTATCAAACTTAGCAACCTCCTTAGAAATAATCAAATTTTGGATTTTGGATAACCAAAACTAACAACATTTTGTCAATAACCAAATTTAATTAACCTCACATTCCTAATCAAATACACACATCATTAAAAAAAAACGTTATACTCCTATCTCTTCCCTTTTCCCCTCTCTTTCTTTTTCTTTTTCAACAATATTTTCAAAAAAAAATTTACTTAAAATTGGTTTTTTTTAAAACTGTTCTCTTCCCCCCCCCCCCCCCCCCCCAAAAAAAAAAAAAAAAAAAAAAACTGTTTTTTAAAATAAAAAATTGTTCTTTTTTCGAAAAATTGTTTTGTATAAGAAAAACTTTTCTCAAAACCTTTCCTTATATAAAAATTTATTTTTTCAAAAACCGTAGCTACACAAAAATTATTTTTATTTTTTATTTTTTTTATTTCTAATAAATAGTTTTTATTAGTCTCAAAATTATTTTTAGAAAAAACTATTTCTATGTTCACAGTTATTAGTTTTTTTGTAATTTAAAAAGGTGATGTGGCAACTTTTGGTTATTCAATTTTAATTATGCCATTGTGGACCTATACATTACTAATCTTAGTAATCTCTTAAATGGATAAACAAAAGCTGATGTGACAACTTTTGATTATCCATTTTTGATTATAGCATTGTGGATACTCTTAGCTTTGATTATTGAAGAGCCAAAATTTGATGAGTTGTTTAGAGGTTGCTAGATTTGATTATTCCAATGTGTTATGTAAGATAATACTGCACAGTGCAATACTAGGACCTCATAACTACCTGATTGATAGATGTGAATTCATCTGCATAAAAGTCGGGGATGCAATTGCTTTGTACATTATCTTGATGATTCACTATTTTTCTTTATTTTTTCTTACTTTTTCCGGCAAACTTTTCGGCGTCGTCCACTTCTATGGCGATGATGTGTGGGGCTGAGGTAAATAAATTTTATTTAGTGTGAATGTATTTTTGTCAAGGTGGAGCTAATAGGTTTCAAAATATGAATAATAGACTAGGGAGATTATCACGTTCTAAGGAGATATAGATACAGGTTTAGATCCTTTCCCATCTAAAAGGTTTTTATTGATTGAGATAATTCCGAAAGATTTTGATTTTTGCACTCCTCTTTTTTACTAATGGCTCACGTTAAAAGTAAAGCGTCGTCAGTAAAAAATGGAACGCAAAAATTAGTTTCCAATCCAGAAACGGTACCTTTCATTTTTTTTTTTGGTAAATTAATGGTACTGTTCATTGGTATAATTAATGGCTTATATTTATTCAAAAACTCTTAAGGTGAGAGTTTTTAAACAAATTTGAACCATTTAATTGTAGCAAATTGATGGACTATTTTGTCCGGTCTAAACTTTTTGACTTGAGAGAATCCATTTCCTATAGATGTCCAGGCCACGTTTTATGCGACTCTTTCAATTCAAACAAACACTAGATATTATACCCCCGAATTTTTGTTTACGGACAATTCCGATATCCGACTTCTATATATCTCTAACGAGCATGCCGGTAAGTTATACTATATGTTTGAATAGGTTTGTCCCGGCCCCTTAACGTATTTATGATAATGTTTTCTTTCATTTTTTTTAGAACATACACATTTCCTGTATAACAATACTCTTAGGGCCAGTTTGGATGCTGAATAAAGATTGAAGGTGAATAATATAGTAGATTGTATTATGTAATAACACCCCAGAACCTCCTCATAAATAATCCTCCACCAGAGGTATTAGGGGGTACAATATAATCTGGGGCTTAGCTAATACCCCCTTTATTTTACTTCCCAAATGAGGTCTTAAGGCTGAGCCCACATACTAAAAAGGGATATGACAATTCCCCTTCACAATACCCCATCCAAACAGACCCCTAAGATTGAAAGCATGTGTGAGCATAGTGCTTTCCATCCTGGCATGACGGACTGCTAACGTCACCTCTATTATTAAATAGAGAAGGGCTAAACTCGGGAAGGGAAAATGAATATATGCAAGGCGCATCAAGAGTATGTGGATGTGGGCATAAAAATGGATGTCGGTATCCGGATGGGAGAGAGAGAGAGAGAGAGAGAGAGAGAGGCTTTCGTCAAACTTTGCGATTTGGTCCCCCACCCCACCCCAATGGCAATTGCCTTTCCTCTCCTGTTCACGCGTATGTATGAGAGCGGAATCCCAACGACATCCTGGTCCCACCCACGGTTTGGATTTACTCTACTCTATCTTATTTATAGCATGCAGCTGATTTTGGCGCTTCTTTTTTTTAACATTATTTTTTTATAAGTGTATTTTTTGGTGAAAAATAAACTTGCAGAGGGGTGGTATTATTAAAAAATGGAATGACAAAATCATTTCTCTATTTTTAACTGAAAAATTAGCTAATTCTTTCAAGGAAATGATTTTCCACTATTTTTTTTGTTAACGTTACTCTCCTGCAAATATATTTTTGCACCAAAAATACACTTGCTGGGGAGTGGCATTAACAAAAAAGGGAATGGCAAAATCAACGGCCTTCTTTCGCCCTTTTCCTCCTTTTTCGGGTTTAAAATCTGTAATCTTCCTCAAATTCTGATAATTTGGTAGGCTTGCGGTACCCCTCCCAAGCTTCAATTTTTATGTACATAGATACCCACAACTTTATATCGTACACTAAACTTCAAACAAAAATTCTGTTCCATTCTAACTTTATGTATTTGATTTTTCTTTGTTCTTCTCCTATCTAAATATATGTTTCCCCATTCCAATGGATTCATAGTCATTGAATCATTTTGGAAATTCTATATATAATTCAATTATGATTGTGAATTTATTGGAAGAGAGGGACATACAAATTTCAATACAAGCCCATAATTTCAACTTGACTACTTGAGGAAGACAAAAATATATGCAAGTAATCTTCTTGTTACAAGCATGTTAAACTTGAGAGAACGATTTCTTTATAGTTTTTAACAAATTTTGAATCAATGACTAATAAAGAAAGATATTTTTAATTTAGAGGATGACGCGCATTCGCTTCTAAGCAGCTTTATTTGTACGAGTAATCTTTTTATTGGTAATGTACGATGTATCGGGTTAGTTTGCACACGCTTCGAACTAATTCCTACAACTCCTCACACAGCCATTTCATACATTTACGCAAGGAGGTGAGGTGGTTTCAAGAATTGTTAATGAGGATAATTAAACTTGAAATTTTAAGAGTGAACAAATCCCTAAATCCTAGGCCAAGACCACTTAGCCAATTCCTTTGAAATTTGTACAAGTAATCTTACGTACCCTCACTTATCAAAAAAAATCTTACGTACCCTCTATTCAAGAGAAAACACGCCAAAGATGGGACTGTTGTGTATTTCCTCAATCTTTTTCTTTCATGAATAGTTTTTGGCAATAGATACTCTTCTGTGGATGTGGCTTAATTACTGCTGCAGGAATTGTTTACGAAGATTCACCCCATTTATTTTTTTTAATCAAAAGATGCATCATATTGGTAAAATGGTAAATTTAACCCAAATTTAAAGAAGATGATAAATTGTAGCAGTAGTAGGTGCTGTTCGGCTTCATTTAAAATTTTTTTTTTAAAAGAAGATAATTTTAAATTCAAATATAATGAAAATAAAAAAAAATTAATTTTGTTTGCATCGTTTAAAAGATTTCAAATGAGATCTATCAAACAAAATTTATTCTGATAAAAAAATTATTTATGTAAACACATAATTTTTAAACTTAAATTTTTTTTTTAAATTCTTTTTTAAGAAACTAGAACACACCCGTAATCCCGGACTGGGTTTTCCAGAAGCTAGCTAGAGCTATCTGGCTGGTCCTAATTTATAAATACTACTAGTACTATAGGAGGAATGATTCTGACATTTGATAATGATTCCATAGGGACCGACGTTGGACTTCTGTGCTCATTTCCACGAGATATTAGGTTTATAGGTATTATGTAATAAAGGAGAATTGGATATGAGAGGTATCATATAAGAAGAGTCGGTCTACATTAATGTGACGGAGAGATTAAATAATACTTGGTTTAGATGAAGTATAAAATGAGGGAATAAGGTTATTTTGTAGTTGAATGGGAGAGGGAGGAGATATTATAAAGGGGGATTCCACATTGCCGGCTCCCACCCTAGCCATGTGTAAGCCCCCTTCAGGGGGTATTACGGGGGGTCATGGAGGAAGGGATATTAAGATATCCCCGGTTATTGGCTTGTCAAACCAAGTCATAGAAGAGAGCCCACGTATTAGAAGAACGTATATTACAATAGCCCTTTCTATTGTGGCATCCAAAACAGGCCCTCTTTCCTATGGAGTAGCGACAGATTGGGACCATTTGCTTTGATATAATATACTAGTAGTAGTGCTTACAATATTACCATGAATCACGTTGAACATGGAGTACAAAATTACGGAAAATTATCTACAAATTTAGCAAGGAATGGCAATCATCTTATTATCGATCTAGGTGTTCTACTTTTAAAAAAAAGAAGGTTTTGGGAAAAAAAAGGTAATTTTAAAATAAAAAATCATGTATTAACCCGCAAATAATTTTTCTACCAATATGAATCTTATTTGATAGATCTCATTGAGATCTTTTAAATGGTGTAAAAAAATTGAAAAATTATTTTTTATTTTCGTTATATTTGAATTTAAAATTACCTTGTTTTTTAAAAAGAAGGTTTTGGGAGAAAGCGGAATGGAGTCTAATTTAGGGCCCCGTTTGATAACAGAGATATGTGGATGAGATTCGTAAGGAGATGAGATTAGGATTGGGATTCGTAAGGAGATGAGATTAGTAATGAGAAGGGATTGATAATGAGTATGTTTGTTTGAGATGAGATTGGATTGATAGAAGAAATTGGTAATGAGAAGGGATTGGTAATGAGAAGGGGTTAGGATCAAAAAAAAAAAGAGAAGGGGTTGGGTTTGGACTATGAATACCAAATCCCACAGGGTATTGCTAATACCCCCTAAAGACCGGATTGGTTATCCCAACGGACTACGAATCCGAACTAATTTTGGAAACCAAACCCAATATTATTAGGCTCCGTTCCGGAACGCTTCTTAAAAAATAAGTACTTATTTTACAACTTCTCATTAAAAAATAATAAGGGCCATCCCACAAAATTCAAATCAAAAGTTCCTTTCACATTTTCAAACTCAAAAATAATATAAATGGGAAAAAAAAAATTAATTTTTTTTGCACCGTATTAAAGATCTCAATGAGATCTATCAAATAAGATCCATAGTGATTGGAAAATTATTTGCATGAACACATGATTTTTTAGCTTGAAGTTGCCATATACAAAAAATAAGACTATTGCTATGATAATGGGCGCCGGCGGAGGGAAATCGCACCGGCGGCCGAGCTAGGCAGTCTCCGGCCACCGGACGGCCGATCCGAGCCGTCCAAAAGGGGTGCTCGGATCAAGCCCCCTACACACCTCGGATGCCGTTGATTCCCGCGCTGGCCCCCTTGGTTTTTTTTTTAGAATTTTTGGACGGCTCGGATCGGCCGTCCGGTAGCCGGAGACTTCCCGGCGTGGCCACCGGTGCGATTTCACTCCCGCACCCATTGGCACCTATCTAAATTCTTCCAAATAAGTGAAAATCTTCTTATTTTTCAGGAACAGGGTTCTTATTCAACAAAAAATAAGTACTTATTCCATTTCTGGAACGGAGCCTTAATACCTTCGGCTTGAGCTTTATCAAACGGGGCCCATATACTGGATGCTGACGACATGATGATGACTTTGCAACACGAGAGATCCACATCCGCATGGTGAGTGAATGAGTGAGTAATGATCACTTTGATTAATGCCAGTACTTTTAGGCCCCGATTGGATGCTGTATCCATCGGGTGTATTTCGTAATCCGGGTGTATTGGATCCTTACTCCACCGTTTGGCAAGAAAAAGGGCTCCTGTATTCGCTTCTCCCCTCCTTCGTTAACACATGCCAGAGGGTACTAATTTATGGCCACCTCCGGAGGTAGCCATAACTAATCCAGGGCAATACAGGTGAAATCTTGCCATTTCTACCCTCCCTAATACCCCCTCTCCATCTCCTCTTCGGCTTATCCTCTTCACCGTACGAAAAAGCAGAAAATACGTGGGCTTTGTGGTGCGATTCTGTGGTGCGATTCTGGTGCGATTTTTGGGCGATTCTGGTTCGATCCTTGTGCGATTTGAGGTTAGTAGTTAAACCTTGTCTTCATTTCGATTCACAGTGATGCAATCAGTATATTATGAGATTTCTGGTTAGGGTTTTGATTTTGATTTTGATTTCGTTTTGGATTTGTGGTTAGGGTTTCGATTTGAGTTCGATTTATTGGCTATGGACTGGATTATGATTTCGTTTTAGTTGATTTGAGTTCGATTTGTGTGTTGTCTTCTGTTAAACCCAGAAGACTTGCTCTGTAAACCCAAAAATCCTAATAAAAGTTTTGATTTTGGCCATGCATAACACGGGTTCAAGGCTGATTTTGGATTTACGGCTTGCATGTGTGGTGTTGATGTCGTATGAACAACTCTGTCTGTGTGTGTGTTCAATTGAAGCATGTGAAGAAAATGAACGATGGAATGGAACTTTTTATTTGATTACCCGACTAATGATCACTTGCAGAGGACATCCAGAAGTGTGTTGATTTCAATCATGTTATCTATGCACATGGATGGTAATTCATGCAGTCGCATTCGATTTTGTATTTACATTTAACCTAGTCACTTGATTCACGATACTTCTGTTTTTCCAAGAATCATCTATTTACTTGCTTTGGTGTTATGTTCGGTATCTTTGTTGGTTTGTTTCACTTTTTTCAGAGTCATTATATCACTGAAACTCATTCTGTAACAACCCGGATCCCCAACTACCACAAAACAATTAATTAACCGTTATACGCCACCTACCCAAACCAATAAATAAGAATCACCAAACTAGTTCCTTGGGCAATTACATACTTTTCTTATGCGATCTTTCACTAAAGAAACAAGTGGAAGCAAATAAAATTCTCACACGGCTCACTTGTAGCACAAACCCAACTCAACCTGTGCACTGCCCCACTCTCTCCTCTCAAATCCGATTCCCATCGTTCGCTTAATTTTTTTTACAAAACCCTTTTTTTGGAGCTAATCCGTAGAAGCTCTCCCTGGAGGAGTCCTCATTTCCTTGTTTTATACCAATTCCTTAGTCACTAGAATGGGTTCCCCTGGTTAACACCTTGCCCTTTGTCTTTCCTTTATTTTGTTTTCTCCTCTTTCTTCGTTCTAATCCATTTCCTTGACAATACTAGGAAACAAAACCATATGCCATGCCATTCAAGCATGTCACGTGAGCACTAAACTTTGTAATCTTTTGACACTAAACTTTGTAATCTTTTGACACTAAACCTTGGTTCGATGATCACAATGCTATGTATTGTTGCATTTGATGTACCTTTGGTAAATGTGAGATTCTAACGTGAAAAATATTTGCTTGACAGGTTATGGGCAATGATGAATGAGTTCACTTGTTAATAAAGGTAGATACCTTGGCGGGGTATAATTAAATGCAGCCATGAGTACCCTTTTCATTCCCAACTTACATTTACTGAGCCCTCACCATTTTTAAGTTGTGCTTGCTGGCAACTAGACAGTGTGTGTGTGATTGCAGTCCAGTACAAAGTCCAAGTATCACAAGTTTTACTTGGTACTAGACACCATGCTAAACTGCAAAAAATAGCATGTCAAACCCAGAAATCAACTACATGCAGCCATGAGTACCCTTGTGTGGGCAATGATGAATGAATTCTCAATGAATAATTAAGGTAGATACCTTGGCGGGGTATAATTAAATGCAGCCATGAGTACCCTTATGATTCCTAACTTATATTTTCTGAGCCCAAATTTTTTTTTAGCTCTGAGTACCCTTTTAACAGGCTATGTTCATGGGTATTCTTGCTGTTTTGTGCTGTTTCTGGGTTTACCATGCAATTGGCAGGCTGTGTATGTGTGTGCTCAGTTAAGTGCTGTGAGTGCAGCAGGTTTTTGGTTCAAAAGTGCAGGTTTTTTGGTTAAAAAAAGGGCAGTTTTTTGGTCCAAGTCTTGGTTGATGGTTGAAAACTCAGTGATTTGTTGGTTAAAAAACCCCATGAACAGCAGGTTAGTTGGTAAAATTAGTGGACTGGCTGTGATGATATTTGTTCTGAGCCTAAGGACATGTGGTTTGACATATATTGGTGGATATGGTCTAGCTATGACTAGCTTAGCTTTCTGTTTGTGCTGCTGCTGCTGGTGTTTCAATTGCTATGTTAAGTGAGTGTGTGTTACAGGTGGCTATGATGTTGTAAAAGCTGAGCCAAATTTGATTGGCAATGTTGTTTTCTGCTGTTATGAAGCTATTATGGAAATGCATAACCAATTTGATGGCTATGATGTGTTACAATGATGAATCAATCCTATTACTAATTAAGGTAGATACTATGGCAGGGTATCATTAGATGCAGCTATGAGTACCCTTTATGATTTTCAAACTAAATTTTCTGAGCCCAATCCAGTCCAGCTATAAAATTTCTAAGCTGCAGGTTCAAAACTGTTGCTGCTTTTGGCTGTGAGTGTGTGCAGCAAGCTGTGTCCAACCTGTGTCCAATCTGTGATACTCTGTTTGTGTCCAAACTGGGTCTGAGGGTGCAACAAGTGTGTGCTATTGTGATCCAGGTGTGCGTATTGGCTATTGTTGGCTATTTTGAGTTGAATTGCATTTTTATGCTTCAAAAATAGCATTTTTGTGCTTCAAAACTACAGTTTTCAGCAGGTTTGAAGTGGGTTGTTGTTGGTGTTTTGTGGTATTTTCGGGTTTAGCAGGCAGTGTGTTGGCTGTACAAGATATGAGAAATTTATTGGCTATGATGAGAAATTTGTACAAGACACGTTGAGGACTTAGGCGAGGCAATATTAGAAGGTCAAATTGGCAACTAAATATTGCAGCCTACTAGTCTTCAAAAAATAGTCTATATAAACTTACAAATTATCTGAGCCAAATGTTAACAAGTGTTCGACACGTATCCAAGCTCTCCGTCACCAAGTCCCACAGGAAGAAGAAGCAAAGGAAGACCAAGAATTTCTTTCATGTTCATGTTTTTAGTTAGGGGCAGTTAGAACCATTTGTAATGAGTTATTTTTTAGGAGTTGTTTAATCTTATTTCATTTATATATGAATTTCTTTCATCGAATGGATTTCTATGAATTTCTTGAATGGAAATGAGTTGTTACTTTGTTATGATATGTTGGTATGAATTTCTTGAATGAAGCAAGATACTTTGGAATTGGTATGTTCATATGAAATTCTTGAATGAAATGAAGTTGTTACTTTGAAATCAAATTTCTTGAATGGATCAAGATAACTCATGTTTTTATACAAAAAAAAAAAAAAAAACCCATGCAATAATGTTTCAGTAAAAATATACGTCTCTACAAAGTTTAAAAGGAGAAAATTAGATGCTAAATCATCAACTTTCATATCATTTCCCAGGTGTTGGGGGAAGGACCAATTGTGCAAACAATCTTCATCTTTCGTCTCTCCATTGGCCTCGACTGTAAACTCACTGAAGTTTGACCGAGTTGCTAATTTTGCTCTTCTGTCTGATCAATAGCAAATAAGAATGACAAGAACGAATAAGTAACAAGTAAGCATGGATTATACCATAGCGGTACTTCTTTTCAAAACAAGGGAACCATCCTATAAACCCCGACTGTTCAAAACTAATTTGGCACCAAACATCTACGACAATAATAAGTTCTTCCTCCAATATCATCTAATCATTCAACAACAAAAACAAAAAATATCAAAAAATTATAAAAACCAAACTTAACATTTTTACATTTTGTGTTTCAAAAAATATTTTAAAATTTTGGATAATAAAACACTTTAAAAAAACAAAATTTTAATTTATACAATTAATTAGTTTATCATTAAAATAAATTATTATAGCTTAATTGTCCAAAGTTAATTAAATTTATTGGATTTTACAATTATATAACTAATTTAATGACCGTTATGAGTTTAGGACTGTACAAGGGTAAAAATGTCATTTGACAGCTTTTTACATTATCCACCCTTTCTTATCCCCCCATTTTATCCTCTATCCAAACCAAGTATTATTTTATCCCCCTTCTCTAATACCTTATCCAAACCATCTACTTTTTAATACACCCTCTATAAATGTCACATCAGTGTGGGCCCTCCATTCTTAACTAATACCCCTTACTATCTTATCCCCCCTTCATAAATAATACACTCAAAACACATACGGCATCCAATCGAGCCCTAAACGGAACTGTTATTCAAACCACCTCCTACATTTCTTTTTCTTTTGTGAGAAAAAAAAAACTCCTGATTTTGTTAATTCCACTCTCCTGCAAGTGTATTTTTAGTAGTGACGTTAACAAAAAAGAGGATGAAAAAATCATTTTCCAAATAAAAAAAAAAAACATTGTCCATGCTACATGGTTACACCTAATATATCCTATTCCAATGAGTGAGTAAGTAATAAAAGCTTAATACTGAACAGAATCGCAAAAAATTGTATTTTATTATTCCATTTTAGCGCAGTTGGCTTTTTTTGAATGGCAAAGAAATTTTATAATCTTTAAAATTATTACAAAGATTAAAGAAAAATGGATGATGATATCATATCCCTAAATCTAAGAACGTACAATAAATTTATAAATATAAGAATAATCATGTGCCTACCCGATATCAAAATCCGAGGTTGGCAATGAGTCAATCAAGAAAGCACCCGTTAGAACAAGCCCACACCTAGCTAGCGCTAGTTCATTCATTTGGTAATTGGTAGCTAGAGTAATTAAACTATTTACTTCTGTTTAAGCTAGATTAGACACACCAATATATATAGTTGCTTTTATAACACAACACAGACTAACATACGAGGATTGAACTGAGTTTTTTTTTGGGGCGGTAAAGATTCGGAAAGACTCACTACGCCAAAATAAGCTTTTTGCGGCATTTTATTAATGCCGGTAAAGATCAAATTAATGCCGGTAATAGTATTCCCGGCATTTGTTGACGAAAATTAAAAATGCCGTCTAGGTAAGTGTCGGTAATACATAAATGGCATTTGTACAAATGCCGGAAATAAAACCGGCATTTGTTACTAGTTTTTCCGGCATTTGTAAAGTGCCGGGAAAAGAATTGCCGAATATACATTTATTAACGGCATTTGATGCAAATGCCGGAAAAAGTAATATTACCGGCATTTTATAAATGCCTTATTTTTTATAACTTTTACTGGCATTTTTAAAATGCCATTTTTATATCTTGGTATTTTTTTTTCATTGCTTTTACAGGCATTTGTAAAATGCCGCTAAAAGTTGTTTTTTTTTTTTTTGGCCAATTTTCATTTTTTATACATGATTTTTTCATTAACAAATTATCCCAACCTAGTACCATTTTTGATAACACATTTCCTGCATACAAAATTGTAACTGTCTAAAACAATTTGAAGTTCCACTACCAAAACCAAAATGCAAGTTCCATACATAAGCAAATTGAACATCGTAAAGACAATTCTCAATGCAACAAAAAATAACAATGCTAAGTATAGAATGCCAATGTGAAAAACAAACCCAAAGCGTCAAATTATAAGTTTTAATTGCATGTGTATCTCCAAAAACAAAAGATCACACTAATCAAAGCAACGCAAAGACCCAAAATATGCTTTTGGTTGCGAACTCCAAAACAAAAACAGTTTTCATTATCAAGAAGATTTTCCGTCATTCCTATAGCATGTCTTCCATATCCGTCTACGTCCTATCAACCTGCAAATATAAGAAACAATTACACGTTTATACATAGGTGTGTGGGTATATATATAGTCCACGACATCCTACATAATTAGTAAGTTAATTTAAAGATACATGACACAAGCATCAAACATATCCCAGTATAATGGATAAATGCAAGAAACTAAACTCGACCATTTATGATTGAAGCACCAACAAGCCAACGTGGTCGTCTGGGACATGTCAAATGTAAAATGGGTATCCAACGTGTCCTAGAATATCTATCTACACTGTGTCTAAGAAAAAGAAATGTACTAAAGATAGTAAAAAAAAAGAGATGTACGATTCAATGGGGATAGAAAAGAAAACCCGTAACCACACTTTCACTTACATAAGACATTTCAACAACGGAAGAGGGATTGCACCTTTACCATAGGCCAATGGAAATAGACTAGGAAAGTCATTCACTCGCTTAGACTCAAATTACCATGGCCACCTCACATGCACCCAGAATTCAAGAGACAGTCAAGTCTCTTAAAGAAACTAGTGAGTTTGCAACAAATCAACTTCTAGGATGCCAAAATGAGTGCATCTTATGGCAGAGAAAGTGGCTTAATATGAATGGAAGGCAGGCAGGTCTCGATCTTGAAAACATAATCTAAATAGAATTATTCAAACGTACAAAAGACTCTCGGACATCGACGACAATGTGATACACACTTGCCTCGAAATTTCACACAAACAATTCAATCATTCATATTGTCAGTTCACCACTGACAAGTTTTAACCCGTTCGGATCACTACTATGTACCCACCCAGATAAATAGATCTCAATTTGGGTCACCGTAGGGCCTTCGGGTCAATCAAATATTAGTAGCTATATAGGCATCTTACCCAAGTTGTGTTTCCCTTCGTTACTATGTTGGTATATACATCTTGCATATCAAATAGTTCTACAGCCGAAGTAGCTCCTCCACAAATCTTTCCTCAATAAATTTCTAAACCTACTGTTTCTTTGCACTTAACGATTGATACGAGTTTGATTGAAAACAAAAACAACTAAGCACATATCAATTCACAACCCAGTAATCTTATAAACCAAAAACAAAGGAATGCAACTCCAATTACCCATTGCATTACAACTCGACATTTCAAATGGGAATCCTATGATCAACCACCCCAATTGTAAGACATTCACAGCTCTCTCTTTACAACGTGAGTTGTACCCCAATTGTAAGACATGCTCATATCTCAACCAGGACATTCTTTCTTATTTTCGGATGCATCACCTCAAGTTAAAAGGTCTAGATTCCCGAGTTTTTGACATTCCATGACTAGTTTCATGTCCATTAAAACCATCATGTGAACCAAACCCCTTTACAAAAAAATCTAATAGAAAAATGAAATTGTTAAGCAGAAAAAAAAAAATGTACCTCCGGAGCCATGAAATCCATTTGGATTCCATTAGTATCTTTGTAGAGTTGAGGGGAAGATCCTTTTCAATGTCATCCAACATCAAAGGAATTGACTCACCCAATGCATCAAGAACCTGGAAACAGAACACATTTAGTCATCTACTTTTTACATGGTCTCCACAAAACAGGTTGAGACATTGGTCTGAAAGTTTCCTAAATGTTAAAGTCTGACAAGGCCTTAAGACCAATACTTAAACGATGACAATACCATATACCAAGAAGGTTAATGACTGGTGATTATATCATGCAGAGAGTTCTATCATATAATGTTGTCCTCGAATTTCACCTCCACTTCCAGAATATGATGTGGAGCTTTAGCACGACAACTTTTTGAAATGGTATTTGCTTTCATATTGAGATAGCTCATAGCCTCCAATAACAAAATTAGTGTAGAGAACTACTATTTAGTACTCCAGCCCCATCAATTTTTCTCAAAAGACCAATTTAAGTAAATTACTCCAATCCAAAAATGCCATTATCTTCAACAAAATTCTAAACCTATTGTTTCTCTACACTTAACAATTTATACAAGTTACATTAAAAACAAAAACAACTAAGCACATATCAATTCGCAACCCAGTAATCTTATAAACCAAAAACAAAGGAATGCAACTCCAACTACCCATTATAGCATTTCCAAAAAAATCTTCTAACCTGGTTTGATGAATACATCATCTCGTCATTTTGTTGGTCAGAGTTGATATTAGAAACATGTTCTGTGCCATATGACTGCCCAAATCCATTCTCCTAAGCATACCACAAAAAGTGTCATCTTAAACTTATATTCCAAGGAAAAAAAAAAGCATGTATTGAATTGAATGACTAGAAATGGGTTTAAGTAATGAAACCACTACCAACGTTGTCACACTAAACTTTTATGCTGCACTAGTTACAAGATGAGAGACAAAAAATGAAAAGAAACATTTAAGGCAAGAACCAATTTGCACACTCACACGCTCCTCCCAAGCTTCCATAAATTCTTCTTTTGAGCAAGCAAAGCCATATCGATCTAGGCAAATTAACCAAGTTGAGCTTTGGTCCAAGGTTGAAAAAATTAATAGTATGCAGAAGAATGTCACGGATTGTTTCAGGAAAGCTCACGAGTTTAAACAAAATTGATATACCAAACACCACGAGGGAAACAATTACAAACCAAGTACCTGCAAATGCAATCTCGGGAAGATCAGGGGGCGGGAATGACGAAGAAATGTTTGCAGCGGCAAAAAATGTAAATTTATTCCAAATAGTAGTACTTGCCATAAATAGTGAGCAGAGAACCACTTATCAACTAAAATGGATAGGGAGCACTAAATCACTAACATTCTCTCCAAATCAATAGTATTTGAAACACCAAATTAGAATACTCATCACACAATCATCAGCATAGACAAGATAAACTTAACATAAGCCATAAAAGGATGAAAAACTCAAATGGAAATTGGCCTCAGAATATTCCAGTGTCATGCTAAGTAATTGAATATAAAAACTTTGAGCATAGTCTACAAATGCAAAGTTTCTCTACACCAATCTAAACACAGAAAAAAAGAGAGTGTGATTTCTCGTTGAGATTTGTATGTGTATCACCAGAGTTAGCTTCCACTGCCTTGGTTACAAATATATATAAAGCCTAGTGTCTATCTCTAATGGGGTCAGCAAAAACCAAATTTGAACAACAATGAAAGAAAAACTGCTTCACATTCAGTCATCTTCTCCTTCACACCAATTAAAAAACAGAATTGGTTGTCAAATGGATAGCCGCCACTTGACAAGCAATTCTTTGAACAAACTAATGGGACGGGCAAGGTAATCTGTAAGCCAATACCAGCGTTCCTTAAGGTTGCAGATCCCAAACACAATCATTTTTAAACCTAACCCAATATTGGTGTTCCTTAAAGGAAAGGTCATGGTAACAGCATGAATTTGTGTCGGTGTTTTAAGTTTTAACACTTCAGATTTTAGAACACCCAATCCCATTTTGTCACTAAATTAACCAATAACCCGTGAAAAATAAGGGGAAAGAAATTGCAGGAATGGTAAAAAAAACTTTGTGAACACATAAAACAAATAAATACCAGTTCCTCAATTCATGCTCTTTCTATGCTTGTAGAAGAGGGGATGTTATTCAAAGGGGCAGAAAGCTCAGTGTTGTAGCGTGGTCTACGTAGCTCAATCAAGTGCCTATGGCCCAAGAACTGTAGATGGAATTGCCAAGAACCATTAAAGAGAAAAAAGAGTAAGTAATAAGTCAAAACCAAAGGCAACCCCTTCCACTGATCCACAAAGAACCCCTGCAGCTTTTGTGATTAATTATGCTAAACAATCTCCTATATTGACCAATTGTATGAGAAACCAAGCAAAGATAGATGCACAAAACAATCAAGCGATTTCATACTAGTTTCAGTTGAAGGTTATTCCTTGGATTCATGACCAGCATAAACCAACAAAACCAGAGCTAATCACTTATATGCAAGAGGGAACAGTGAACACATATTAATACTTATTTTTTTCCCCAAAAAACCGTTATAGTTGATATAGGGCCTACCCAATGAAGCCAAAAGGATAACCAAACAGATAGAAATGCAATTGTTCTATTACACAATTTATCAAACACTTGGAAGGCTTTCGAAGTAACTTAGTTTAAACGCAAAAAAAAAAAAAAAAAAAAAAAAACAATTCAAATTCGAGTCAAATTAGAAGCAAAACATGCCAACAAACAGAGGGTTATACTATAAAGCACTGTACCTCTATATAATCTGGAAGAAACATGGTGCTAGTCAAATTTTTTGTTCTACAAAGTTATATGGGAGACGTACTTTCCATTAAATTTTTTTTAAAAGCAATTATCACAAGGAGTAAACAAGGAATGCCCTTCACAAGTAGTAATCAGTCTCTAGAGTGCTAATTTCTCCATCTATCACGTAGCACAACAGATTCCTTGAAGAAAATAAGGCTTACATTCATTCCCATCTATCTACCCATAGATCTCTAAATGCATGTATAAACCTTGATGCCTAGGTAGAATATATACAAGTATAATGTATAAATGAGACACACAAATACAGATTTCGGAGTGATCCTTACGGAACGAGGTCGCCGATAGCTCATTCCCAATCCAGAAATTCACAGCCTCTGGGAAACAAACCCGGCCTTCACTTGCCCACCCAATGTGGGCCTAGCAATCTCCCGCAACCCCCGAGTACTCTGTCCAAAAGCACTCATTCTTCTGAATGAACTTCGAATTGATAGAGGAAGAAGAAGGGTTTCCCTTTGTTTACCAAAAAAAAAAAACTGACAACATTTGTAAACAAAAGTGAATCTCGAAACCCATAACCCTAAATAGAGAGGAGATTTGAGGTTCAAAGAGATCGAAACCCAGAACTTAATCCAAACCGAACTCTGTGCCAGTGTGTGCTCCAAATCGCGTGATGACCACAAAGAGAGATCAATCAGGAAGAAATTGTGTGTACCTGTGATGACGGTGAAAGATCGACGACATGCCAGTGAGAGAACGACGACGATAAGAAAGAAATCAAGACGTCGGGCTTTTCGTTTGAGAGGGTTTTGTTTGGGGGTTAGTACGAAAGCAGGAGAATGGAAGAAAAAGTTGGGAGGGTAGCTCAAAAGAAAGGGAAAAAATAGGTGGGAAATAAGGAGAAGATTTTGGGTATACAATAGACGGCGTTGTTTGAAGAGGGATGAAATTTCGCGGATTGATTCTGGAACTATTGACGCGCATAATTGTACTAAAAGCGGCATTTTTTTGAGTAAAGCCGGTTTTAAGCACTTTTTCCGGCATTTGATACCTAATGCCGTTTTTAAGGTAATTTTAACCGGCATTTGTATTAATGCCAGAAATAACCAATTTTACCGGCATTTTATAAAGTGCCGGTAATAAAAATGCCGTTAAAGCCACATTTTCTTGTAGTGACTTATCAAGAAGAAAAAATAAAAATAGATTAATATAGATAGATTTCTAAGCTTTTTAGGGGCCCATTCAGTTCCTAGATTTCATAATCACGTCATTTTAATGGTTGGTTGTTAATTTGCTGTACTCAAAAGGGTTAGTTTCGTAGGTAGCTAGCTAAGGTTGTATATATCTATCTATCTATATATAAATCAAATCAAGGCTTATCTAGAACATATAGTATGTAACAAGAAACCGCCGCACTAGTAAGTTACTCGTAGCTAGCTAGTGTGTGATGAGAATCCGAATTGGTTACGCAAAGTGGTTTTTTTTTTTTTTTTTTTTTTTTTGTCTTTTTTAAGTTTGTTGAAGGAAGGAAGGTGGCTTTTGGAATGCAAGGAGAGGAGTAGATAATGCCAAGTATTTTTTGATTACAATGAATTTGTTTGTTTGTTTGCTAGCTAGCTAGCCCCGGCCCGCCTCTCCCGCCCAAATGAAACCCGCAAGGCATCGCATGAATTTCGGATACCAATTTCCCTACATTCTCATCTATTGGAGTATACATCCTAGATAGCTCAGCTACTACGCGATGATTGCCTGCCCCATGTGCAGCTTCCTTATTAAAAGCATTATCCGATCGCATGCATCTCAACAGATCCAACATCAACAGGATAAATTACGATACTAACCTATATAGAGAACTTGTTGATATATATATATATATATAGGGAATCACTTCGGTGTCCCCGGTCATTTTGGGGACACCGTAATTTTTGGCATAACAAAACCATTATAAGCATAACCAAATTCATTACAAGCATAACCAAAACCATTATAAGTATAACCAAAACCATAACAAGACATAACTTGGTTGGTTATGTCTTGGTTGATTTTTGGTTATGCCTTGATTGGTTTTTGGTTATGCCTTGGTTATGCCATGTTATGGTTCTATTATACTTGTAATGATTTTTGTTATGCTTGTAATGGTTCTGTTATGCCAAAAATTATGGTGTCCCCAAAATGACCGGGGACACCATAGCATCATCCATATATATATATATATATATATATATATATATATATATATATATATATATATATATATATATATATAGCAGCATCTCAACAACCTAGCTAATTTACTCGGTTTACTTTTCTCTCTTCTATACACTCCTCAGACTGGAGGAAAAACTAGCCCACTTGTTGTAGAACTAGAAGAGAAGATTGTCGGACTTGTAGTGCCTCTATGTATTTGGTTACACAATATCACTTTCTGCGACCGTTCTAAAAACAGACTTGCAGATGTGATGTCGAATGCCATAAAAAATTTCGTTAAAACCCTCCCTAACACCAATTGATTTTAGGAGAGACGGTAGAAATGCAGTCCAACAAAGATTGTACTAATAATACTGTGTGCAGCGTGCAATAAAGGGCATATATATATAAATATACACACACACACTTTATATCCAATGAGGAAATCCCCTTTCCCTATCGAATTGCGACGATTCGGGCTGCTCAATGTATTCAAAATGTGATTTCAAGGGTACTAGCGAGAAATCAGCAAAAAAAATGATCGGGATGGGTTTGATCTGAACAGTTTTTTACTGAACGGTTCAGTAAAAGACTGTTCGGATCAAGCCATTCCTGATCATTTTTTTTGCTGATTTCTTGCGGGTATCTTTAAAATTACGTTCTGATCACTTTGAGCGGCTTGAATCGTTGTAATTCGATCGGGAAAGGGGAGTTTTGCATGGTAAGCCCGTGCGGGATCCCTTACGGAAACCGGACTCATATGTATATAGCAAAAGTTTCAAATGAAGACCTCTTAAAATGTGGACTTCTCTTTTCCGATTGAATTTCAATAATCCGAGCCGCTCAATATGTTCATAATGTGATTTTAAGTTTATCAGCAAGATATCAACAAAAAAAATGACTGAAAAAGGCTTGATTTGAGCAGTTTTTTATTGAGCAGTTCTGTAATAACCCGAATCTCGGGCCAATATTTTATTCTGAATAAAACTAAACATTTTATTGAAGTATTTTTTTGTAGATATAATTGATTTTGTTATTGATAACTCTAAACCTAGACTTTCTAGAAAACCCTAGCCCTATTTCATAATCCTAAAAATCTAGGATAAGATTGGATTGGATTTGATTAGATATGATTAGGATAAGATTTGATTGGATTTTATTAGATTTTATATAGATTTTGTTAGATATTATATAGATTTTGTTGGATATTATTAGATTATATAATATATGGTTAGGATTTTCTAGATATGAGTCTGTTTGATAAAACTGAAACTGAATGCTGAAAAATTAAGTACTGAAAGCTGAATGCTGAATTTTTTAAGCTAAAAAGCTGTTTGTTAAACACATTAAGTATTAAATTAAAAAAATGATAAATTAATTTAGTTTCGACTCTCTTAATTTACTAATAGTCACAGTATACTTATAATAATGGTGAAATGGTGATTGTGGTGGTGGTGGTATGTTGGTGGTGGTGGAGTGGTGGTGGCGGCGGCGGCGGCGGTGGTGGTGTTGGAGTGCTGGCGATAGTAGTATAACGGTGGTGGTGGAGTTATGGTGATGTAACGGTGGTAGTGAGTGGTGGTGGCGGTGGAGTGATGGTGATGTAACGGTGGTAGTGAGTAGTGGTGGCGGTGGAGTGATGGTGTAATGGTGAAAGTGAGTGTTGTTGGTGGAATGATAGTTGTGCAATGGTGACATTGTGGTGGTGTCAGTGACAACGGTGTGGTAGTGGTGGTGGCAGTGTGGTAATGATGGTGGTGGTGATGGAATAATAGGGGAGTGGTGGTGGTGGTAGAGGAGGAGCAGGGACGGATTCAGAAATTTCGTTTAGTAGGGGCATTTTATTAATCATAGTGGCGAAAATTTATTTTTCTAGTTAACCACAATAAGATCATTACATAATGAAGGCATGCAATACAAATTACAAAAATATATAACGCATACTTTCACTTAAATTATGTAAAAATAAGCACAAAATCTCAAATAAAATTTGAGAGTATGTTTTACATGAACATCAACAAGTTTTAGAATGATCGATATAGTTTTATTAATGATATTATTTAAAATATTGCTCTTAGTCTCTTAGACAGTTAAAAATAAGTACAATTAAGAAAGAATCAATCCAAGTAGACAAATAGTTCAAAGATCAACAAGTATAAATGAACCATATATATGACAAAATTGAAACATAAAACTAGTTTTATATGTATATTTTCAAGATATATGCACTTGTTTATGTGTAGTTGCACACTTAATTTCATAATTATGCAAAATATACGAAAATATAACAAAATTATTTTAATTTCGAGCGGGGGCACGTGCCCCCACGTGCCCCCCTTTCCCTCCGTCCCTGAGGAGGAGTGGTGGTGAAGTGGTGGTGGTGGGAGTGGTGGTGAAGTGGTGGTGGTGGTGGAGTGGTTGTAGGAGTGGTGGGAGTGGTTGTAGTGGTGGTATGGTGATTAAATGCAAGTACACAAGAAGTAGGTAGCTCAAAGCTATTTAATTTTTTTTTCAACTTTTTAGCATACATTTTAAGTGGCTTTTAATTTGCTAAGCAATGTATAATGTCGTTATCAAACCTACTGAATCACTTATTACTTAATTGATTCAGTTTTAAGTGCTGAATTTAGGTTATCAAACAAGCCCTAGATTCTCCTCCCATTAGTATAAATAGGCTCATCCACTCCCCTCCACACACCACACGTCACTTCGCTTCACTTCTCATTCCAATTGTTAGCTTAAAGAGAGAGAGAGAGAGAGAGAGAGAGAGAGAGAGAGAGAGAAGTTTGAGAGTTTATAGATAGCTAGTGATGTTTTGGATTAGTGGGCTAGTGGTGTATTTAGTCGGAAGATAGAAAAATGTTTTAAGGCATTGATTCGTAGAAATAACGGCCGGACATATTTGAGGTAATCCGGGGAGTATACGATATGCTTCCCACTTCCGGAATCCTTTCTTCACTCTCATTTTTGTACTCCTTTTGTTTATCTCGTGATATTTGTTCAATCTTGTGGATATCATTGGAAAGTGGAATAATTGGTATCGAATATAATGTTGTTGGATGAGTATTTATAACTGTTTAGTACAGGGATCAAGTGAACTCATGCACCAATAGCCTATCCAATATCCAGGATGGGTCTAAGATAACTCGGTGAGGAAGGTATTGGGGGAGTGTTACTGGTCATGTACTAAGGAGGATACAGTATGAGGTCTTTGTGATTGTTGCTTCGACTTGATGGTCGATTATCGTTTATTGATTCCACTAATGAGCTTTATTATTCTGTTGTATCGTACACTTCCCAGATAATTCTTTTCCAGGTGTGAAGCCGAATTAGTAGAAATTGAATCAGAGCATATAAGGATTAATTTGGAGAGGTCTTGAAAGAGTTAATAATTTTGAAGCGTCTAAAAGATTATTTAGAAGGCGGCTTAAGTTTATTTTGGTGATGTAATTTATTTATGGAGAAAATAGGGGCCTAGAAGTGTTTGAAATGCAGTGTATTTTGGAGTTTATTTTTAGAAAATAGCGGGGCGTTACACGTTCAATAAAAAACTGTTCGGATGAAACCCTTTCCGGTCATTTTATTTTTGCTGATTTTTTGTGGGTATCCTTAAAATCACGTTCTGATCACATCGAGCGGCTTGGATCATCGAAATTCAAATAGGAAAAGGGAGAAATATGGAAATTCGCATTTTAACTAAAATGAAGACCACTTCATTTGAAACGGACTGATTATATATATATATATATACACACACACACACACACACACACACACACCACGGATCCAATGAGGGATCCTGCACGGTGCTACCGTGTGAAAATCCCCTTTTCCGAGCAAATTTCAATGATACGAACTGCTCAAAATGTGCAGAATGTGATTTTAAGGGTACCTGTGAGAAATAAAAAAAAAATGATCGGAAAAGGCTTGATCTGAGCAGTTTTTTACTGAATCGTTCAATAAAAAACTGTGACACAGACAGTCATAGCTAGGTTGGAATACATTTTTTTTTAAGGAATGGCAAGAAATTCATTAATATACTTACAACCTATCGTGTACATCTAATAGAACCGATGATTTAGACCTATCGTACACCAGTGATCAAATAATGCATACAAATCAAATGAAGGTTAAGCCAATGATAATTTGATGAGACAGTTAGATGTCAAAGCAGAGCGTGCAACTTGTTGATGTACAACCGTCACAGTAGTTCCATAATTGAGGGATCTTTCCATAGAGAATGACCAATGCCAACTCAGGAACTTTTTTTTGCACTTCTAGCAGAGGGCACCGCTTGTATGAAAAGTGACATCATGCAACTAGATGGTTGAGAGACCAACTTCAGTGCAAAATCGGTAGGAATTTGTTGTTGAGATGTCAAATATCATTTGTGTGGAAACTGTCCTCACTCTTTAAGTCTTTATTCTCCATTTCCCAAAAGAAAGACGGGGGGTGGGGGTGGGGGGTGGGGTGTGGGGCTAGCTTTAACAGGAAAGAGACAGACAAACCATAGACTTCATGTGGTTGGGCATATGGCTATATTGAAAATAGCACCCCATCCCCACCATACGGTCCTAAATCCTACTTGTGGAAGAGACGGACCACTACGCGATAACGTTTCTTATTTGTTGCGTTTTGGAATGCTATTATGGAAGAAAATACACACAAATGAGGAAAAAAACAACAAATCAAAATTAAGTACTATTAGCCAAAATAATTTCCTATTTTTGTTATAGATCAATAAGTATTAGAAAAAGAGCAAAAAATCAAAGGAAAGAGGAATTCATGTTTTCAATGATTATTTCGTTTATACTACCCACATCGATCACGTAGTTTGCAAAATATATGTTGAATTCATCGTTGGAATGGAGTTTGTGTTCTCTTTATTTGTATTCTTATTTTTTAAAAACAAAATGACATAGTTTCGCACTTTGGGTAGAATTCTTGTAAGAAAAATTCTTGTATAGGATCCAAGCTCCCCTCCCGTATGATTTACCCTCTCTTTGTTTCCGGAGCTGTGCTATGTGCACAGCAGGCTGTGCAAGTAGCTTTTATGTTGTTTCCGCGATAAACCAAAAATCCGAACACTCGAAATGATGACTAACCATTGACACAGCATGACAGCAACATGCAAGATACATGCAAGATTTCTCATTTTTTGATCTCTCTGAAGGCCCACATTGAGAAAGGCCCAACTAGTACTACCTACTACGATAAAAGCTCAAACACGTTTATGAAGCCCATAAATTTTTGCATGCATGTGATTTGTTGAATTAGAGCCCCAATGACCGGGCTGCTTTTATGGACCCACAAAATTAGAGCAATACGTTTGTCGGCCCAGGAGAGACGGGGGTTATTTCTCTCTCTCTCTCTCTCTCTCTCTCTCTCTCTCTAATGAAGCAAGAGTGAGGCAAGAGCATCGTGTCTAAGTTCGGACAAAAATTGGCGGGTTTTTTTTTATTTTTGAGAATGTAATTGGCGGGTTTATTAGTCCAATTTCCAACTTGGAGAACCCCTTAAAGTTCAGCCCAAACTTTGTCCCCGTTTCCTTTTTGAATTCAGACTATCATGGTACAGGTATATGCGGATCAAAAAAAAAATGGTACAGGTATATGAGATGACCAAAAAGTATGTTTGAGATGACCAAAAAACCATGTTTCAGGAGAAGTGGATGTTGCTTGAGAGTTGAGACCAAAACAACACAGACCATGTTTTTTTTTTTTTGGAACAAGTACCAGGAAGATCGTCCTAACTTCAAGTGCGTAAAAGCAGATACGTACGCACCACTAACAAGGAAATAAAACACGCACCAAAACAGTGCGGAGTTGGGGGAGGATGATCCGATCTACAACAGAAGAACCAGCATCAGCATCAACAACTATGGCAGAGAGACGACTGCACTAGCTGTAGTGATCTTATTTATTTACCTTTCTTCAGGTTGATTACCTGAGGTTGTGGCCAAAAAACTTGACAGACACAAAACAATTTTCTTTGGGGTGGGTGTGAGTTAAAAAGACGATCCATCTCGTTAGTGGTGAGACAATTAAAATGGCAAAGAATGAAGCATTACTCCTGGAGTCGTGTTGGAGGTTTGGGGTGGAAAGGGAGCACACCTTGGAATATTCTTCAGGTTGAAGAATATCATTTGCTCAAAAAACAATTTGAACTCTAAATGGATGGTACGTCGTAAGTGATTACAAGGAAAAAAAATTAAAAATTGGAAGGACAGAACTGTGTTTAAAATAAGAGATCTAAGGACTGCTGCCCATTTTCAAATCGATATTGAGAATGGTAGAAGAATTTCCCTTTGGAAGGATAATTGGTCTGGGGAGGGTTGCCCTACGTTACCATGTAACTAATACGCTAGCCAACTATGTTTGGTATGCACATTCCAAAATGGTACACTTACTTTCCAAAACGGTAAATTTAGCGATCTAAAGCGGTCTCCACTTTTACGAAAAATAAACTTATTAAGGAAAAAATCTGCAGGATAAAATTTTGGTCAGAGGAAACGGAAAGAGTTCGGTCATCTTCCAAGGAATGTGTTTTGTACGAGCATTTTGAAAGATAATACTTAGTAGATGTTCACCGCTTGGAAGAGCAAGAATTAATTTTGTTATCTATATAGTGTACAGCGAAATCAAATTAGGCATGTGGCACATTTCCGTTCTCGTTCCTCGACTAGTACGATCAGCATTCTACGTAACATAGGGGTAGCCTCAAGTCTCTATTTCCTGCACTTTTCATCTGGATTACATATAAGGTGTGAAGTTGCTGGAAATTGTACAGATCAAAGCAATAACTGATTACTTCAGATTAGAAGGACATCTTTTAGTGTGGGGTCAGGAAGAAATAGAGAGATTTGAAATATATTATTTCACCTCTGTTATTCCAAGCTCAAGGCACGATACATCACTTTGGCCAATAGAACAACAGGTGGGGGTAGGATCAAGTCCTTGGGCATTGTGTCGAAGAACCCAACACCTCCATGGGTGCAATGCTTTGGCTAGCTTGCCTTTCAGGGAAGAATTAAGTCTGCCGAGGTTTTCCAAAGATGGGGTATTCTTGCTTATCATTCTAATGTACTGTCTCATTTCTGGAGAGTTGCACTTGAAAGCTCTCTTACAAACTTGTCCCCGTTTTTGGAGAATGTGGTCAGTCTTTTTTTTTTGTTTTTTGCATTGGTGAGGTGTTCAATGGGTTACTCCATCTTCAATTACCTAGTTTCAGTGGTGATACTTATAAGCTATAATTTTCAAAAGATGAAGAAACTACGATGCGAGGCTCTACCTTGGGCATTTTTATGGTCTGTCTAGAGTTGAGAAATGAGTGTATCTTTCAAGGAATGACAACCTAATTGGGAATAACTTTTAGATCTTACTTAATTTAGAGTACTTTCGGGTGAAATTGAAGGTTCAGAACAATGACCATTCTGCGAATGGTCTGGTTTATCAGTTCCGAAGTTTTCTTCAAGCAATTGACAGATAGGGTTGTCAAAAAATTTCCTCATTTAAGGGTGCTTTGGTGCTGCTGTTTCTGTTTCTGAAAGATGTTTACTGGGGTTAACGTGGCATATGATAGGCTTGGGAGGTAGGTATCAACCTTATTGGGATGTGCCTCTTCTAGAGATCATGCCATTTTGTCCCCCAACTCTGGTGCTAGCTTTGTGTTTCTATTTCCGAGAGGATTTGGACAATTAGGTTTGATTTGGTGGCTCTCTACTCTTGCGTTGCCAGTGATTGTTGCCGGTTTTTGTTGTTTGGCGCTTGCTTTGCTGCTGGTTTGGCTGATTGGTGGCTGCAATTCCCGGCAGTTTTGCTTCTGTCATGTACCTGTATTAGTTCGCATTCTTCTTCTCTTGTTCTTCCCTTCACAGTTCTTGGTTAGTGTTGGTAGTATTGTGTCCGAAGTCCTTGGGATTGATAGTATATGTTTCTTGCTGATCAAAAAATAACAAATCCACTAGTAGCATTCCTAATTTGGGATAGCGGCAACTAAACAAGCATACGGGACCATATATCTTCAGCGAGTCATGATAGTAATTGTATGTTTCCAACTAATCCCAACAATCAATAAAATTTTACTACAACTAAAGAACTCCATTGAACAGTACACACAAGCAAAATCACAGCTGGAAAGATGGAAGAGACTCAAGTCCATACCTTGACTATTTGCTCGTATTCCTTATAGACTACAGAAATTATCACATCTTTTCGTGCAAATTTCATGTAGGAAATCCAGCTTTGCTTGTACTTCCACTGTGCAATCCATACTCACAAACCACCACGGATCCTCTCGATCATCCTTACGAATATCACGTACAGTACAGAGAACAATCAAAACACAGACCACATTTGTTTCTAAGGAGCCAACCCTTGGAATATCATAACTTCAACTGCTTATATAAAGACATATCACAAACAAACCAGCAAAGCGACAAACAACGAGGGCGGATAGCACACAACGGGGGTGGGGATTGGGGAGTGGGGGGGGCGGGGGGTTAAGCGTCATAGATGCGGCACTCGTCGGTTTCGGGGTTATCTTGACAGAAGGATTCGAGGGGATCTTGTTTCTGAAGAAGCTTGAGACGGAGATCAGCCTTGGCCTGGCTCACCTCCTCCACCTCATCCCACGCAACCTTGCACTCATCGGATCTCTCATCTCCCAAGCAAACCTCAATCGCCTCCTTCACCTTCTCCTCTATCATCTCCGTCAGCTGTTTCTCCCTCTTCTGCGTCCCTTTGTACTTCGCCACCCCTCCTCCACCTTCCCCTCCCCCTGTTGCCAATTTTGCCATCACCACCACCTTCCCCCTATTTCTGCTAGTAATATTTCCCACGCCAATCAAACCAGTTCGTTTCTCCCTGATTACACCATCGCCGGATCGAAGGCACCCGTGGGGGAACTGGGTCATCGGGAATTTACTTACTAGAGCAATAGTGCTCCCCATAGAAGCTGCAACAAAAGAAGCCATAGATCGCTAAGACTTCACTTTCCTAAACACCGAAATAACTAGTACTACCTACTACGAGGAAAGGTCTTCGAATTTGAAAAAAGGAAGGGGCCGGATATTCGCAGACACCTATTTTCTCTCACAATCCATTATATTTCGGTAAGTTGTTGTTGAAAATTATAAATAACATTTCGGTAAATAGCTGTTGAAAATAAGATTATATTTCGGTAACTACATGTCGAAAATATATTCAATTTTCGGTAGACAACTGCCAAACATGCATTTTCGGTAAATAACTGTTGAAAAAAATATCATATTTCGGTAATTGGATGCTGAAAATGTATCTCAATTTCGGTAACTAACTGTCGAGTATAATTGAAAATTTTTAACGGGCTGTGGGAGAAAATACGTGGCTGCGAATAGCCGCGCCCAAAAAAGAAAGGAATGGGGAGAGTTAACTTCATTTTTTGCCCCTACACTATGTAAAAAGTTTTTACTTCACCCTTAAACTATGAAAAACACCTATTTTGCCTCCCACCATGCGATTTAAACCTATGGCCATGCTCGTTTTTGGATTTTAGATTCGGATTTTGGGTAATAAGTGTAGATAAATAGATAGAGAAATGAGAATAATGATTGAAAGAAAATTTATCGAAGACCGCGTGTAAAGGGAGATTTCAAAATCCACAATTCCAAAATGAACAAGATCGTCTGATAGCGACTAATAGTTACGTTAATCACAATAGCAGAAGCATATGGTTGAATCCAATATCCAAATGCAACAGTTGAAAAAATTCAGCCAATTTGTTGTAGAAGGGAAAATTGTGGCAATTGAGTCCATTCTGCCTTATTAAATTTTCAAGTACCAAGATGAGTTTGGGAAAAAAATGAAAAAACCTGATTGGGATCGGATAGGGTTGGGACTTATATTATCCCGCCCAAAACCTGCGCCCGAGTTATATATCTATATACACTTATATTTTTAAGGTAAACTTCACTAATCTCCCTAGAGGTTTATGACAAATGCATAAACTTCCCTTGAAATTTTTGAAATGCCACTGACCTCTCTTCTTTTTTCTGACAATATCAATATTCGCCCCTCCTGTTGACTTACCCTAGATGCCTTTAACCCTTGCATTTAAAAGACCAAGATAGCCTCTTAATAAAAGCATAAATAATTGAACAAATCCCTTACTTTTTATACCACTATCATACCTTACAACTCATATAACTAAATACAACAAATCTGATTTTTTTATCACAATAATTAAATGCCAAATTAATGACCACACAATAACATATGTGGATTTTTACCAATAGTGACACTTTTATTTGTAATTCACATGCCTGCATGGGAACATAATCATAGCGGTGTTTGAAATTTTATTGAAAAATTCTCACTTAAAATTTTTTTATTTTTTATTTACAAAACTATAAAGCTACTTTAAGAAAAGGTTCTTTTCCTAATTCAGTCTAAACATAGCCATACAAGAATTCACATTGCTAGAAAAATTTATCTTCATATCACATTTGAAATTTTCTCTTGTTAGGTTACGAGAAAGTGGTCAAAGAATAAAACAAGCTTGCCCCTTTTCGTTTTTACTTTCAATTGACTTCTTCGTTTTTACTTTCAATTGACTTCATGATGGTTGAAAGCGTGAAAAAAGAAGAAGAAAAAATAGTTGTACTTATGAGTAAACCAAAATAAGATGGCCTAAGAACTAGAAAGTAAATAAACGTGTACATAAATATAAATTCATGAGTTCAGATATACTGTAATCTTTATTAAATAGAAAGCAATTTATTGTGATTGTCTCTATATGAAGTGAGATAAAAAAAAATATGTCGAAAACACTTGACTAAACTGACATTTTTGTTTTTGCATCAACATTTAAAAGTTGGGCCATCTTTAAATGAAGGGAAAATGACGGTCAAGGATGTGTTTTAATAATTAATATCCGCTAAGAACATTTTCAGTATTAACAAATGTTCTCAACATATTCTTGGCGGGTATTAATTATCAAAACACGTTCTGGACTGTCATTTTCCCATAAATGAAGCAAACAACATATATAGGAACATGAAAGTTGACTTATGGGTTGTGGAAGGAACAAGATGAGCGTTTAATTCTAACACATGACAAAGAAAAAAAAGGTTGAAAAATGAATTGTACAAATACGGGAGATCTTTTTGTTTGTCACATTGTCATTAAAAATTGATGAGATTGTGTGAGAAATTATAGTAATTAATGTTATTGATTTACTAAATCCCTCAATTGAAACAAGACTATTAGAAACATTTAATTAACAAAGGGTGGAACGGACATTTCAAGGGGGGCACACGAGTGTTCGTCCAGTCCAGATGTTATAATTGTGTATATGAGCCAAGCCCTGCCCGTTCTTTGAAGTTGAAACCGCAGAACCAGAGGCAGCTCGTGGGTTGGGTTATCTCAAATCAATCTCTCTCCCCGACTCGACTCTCTGCCCTGCCGTTTTCTGGCGAGGCGTTTCCAGCGTGTAGACTCGACGGGCTCCCCCCACCCTCCCCTTCTCTGATTCCGGCACATCTTATCACCCCCACAACCTCTGTTTTCCCTACGGGTAACGTTATTTTCTATGTCCATTGCGTATCTAATAATTCTCCTATATGTGCATATGCATACATGTCGTGTATGGATACATACATATTTTGCCAACCCTAAACTCCGAAACTGAAACCCTAGTGGAGTCTCTCTTTTCAAGTATTTTTTCCTCTTCGTTTTTCGTTGAAGCTGTAGGAGCTGTAGACAGGCAAGATTCAATTAACAATGCGCGTAGCTGTTTGAACTTTTTTTGTTTCTTTTCTGACCTTATAACTCTCGGTGTATCTTTTCAACTGGGAAAATCAGGGAACGAAGATGGTTATATGACTAAAGATTCGTTTTTCTTGTTGGATTTTCCTTGCGGATTTGACACATTAGTGCCATATTTTTATTGTTTGAGCTAACTTGTTCGCATATCATTTCTTTATGGGAAAATATGAGTTTTTCTCTTCAGAATTTTTATTTTCCTAAAAATATTGTAGGTTATAAGCGGAGAATCAGACCCATCTACAGTGCATGTTTTATCTCTCTCTCTCTCTCTCTCTCTCTCTCTCGTAAAATTTTGTTGATGCCTTCTTCCCTGTGAATTTAATTTGTACATGAACCTTATTCCGAGGCATTTTTTGAATTCTACAAAAATTATGGTTGCTTGTGAAATCTAGAATTGACACAACCAAATTGTAGATGGAGGAATCGGCTGTTGATGGACAGCATCCAGAGCGCGATTTTGTTGATGCAAAAGTTGAACACCAAGGAGAGGAAGACTCTCCTGTTGCGGGAGTCCCAGAGGACCAAGAACCCAGTGAAACGAGGCTGAAGAACCAAAAACCTACCGAAGAAGAGCCCGAAGTCGAAAACTCCAGTGAAAATGGTGTGGAGGGCCAAAACCTTAGCGATGACGAGCAAGTGTTTGTGAAGGAAGCTCAACAAACTGAGGAGGAAGCATTGGTAAACGTGCCAGCTGAACCTGATCACGCAACAGATGCTGCAACTTCTGTTGCTCAAGTTGAGGATGCGGGTCTTGATGAGGTGCCAGAAAATGAAAGCGAGGGTGGTGATACTCATCCTGGACATCAACACGAACCCGTTACACCAAATTCTCTTGTGAGATATTCGAATGTAAATGCTGAAGATGACAGTAAGGGAACGCCCAAGAATTGGCTGAATGAATCAATGGTACGCCCTGACAAATCACCAATTGAAGTAAAAGGGCAGACAGTGGTCCATGATATTCCATAGGTCTCTACGTATTATTTCTTGTTTGGATTGCAGATTGCAGATGATGATGAATCTGGGACACCAGAAGACCAAGCAGCATTCATGAAGGAGCTGGAAAGTTTCTGTAGGGAAATGGCCTTGGACTTTAAACCTCCTAAGTTTTATGGGCAGCCACTAAACTTGCTCAAGTAATTTTACTATGGCTTTGAGTGTGTATATAAGAGATATGTAGGTTTTTGGTTAACCTAACCTAATGTATTCTTGTCACTGGTATTAGGTTATGGAGAGCTGTCATCAGGTTGGGCGGCTATGATCGGGTATGACCATGCCTTGTTAATTTCTCGTTGTTTTAATATTTCCCTGATGACTTAAATCATTATTGTTCACTATTTTCGGAAGCCTTTTGTTGTATGTTGTAGGTTTGTAGTCGTTGAGTAAAATGCCCAAACGTGGTTAGCTGCTCTCTCTGCCCATAGTAGCATAGAATAGTAAGGAATCTTTCAATACTCAAAGAGGATCAAATATGGAGTTTGTAATTAATACCTGAGATGGAAACTGTGAGTTATTGTAAATATAACCTCGTAAGTTTCAACCCATGGGTCGACTTGAATCTTTCTTGATCAAGTAGTCTTCAATGTTCAACACAAAAGACTGGACAATTCTTGAATAATACTCTTGCTTTCTCCTTGTGTTATGTACTTGTTAGTTATTGAACGTTATGTGCCCAAGGAAATTGAGTGTATAACTTATATTTTTTGGTAGGCAAAAATTTTTTATTCAGAAATCTTGACAAAGGGTACGTCAAGATGGGGGAAGGGGAATCCGACCAAGGGTTGGATTGAAAGAGAAAAAAACTGTTTGGACAAAGCTCAAACACTCCCAAACCCCAAAGAATACAACACTAAATCATCACATGGGCCTGACCAAAAAGGCTCAGCCCAAAATGAGCTAAGCGAACTAAAAACCACACCCTAAACCCTAACACAGAAAAACACACCATCGCCACTGCAAAACCAGAGTCAGCACCACCGTCACCACCAGAAACCCACAACCACCACCTAACCCGCCACAACCCCACCTCCACCACTTAAACCGACACTGCAAACACAAACAAAAACACCAGACACCACACCAGTAGACGACGAGAGACGGTGATCTGAAACGACACGAACCCTGCAAGATGCCGAACTCCTTTGATGGTTGCCAAGACGCCGCCACTTCGGATGTCCAGATCTCTACAGCCACAAACCCAACACCAGCTGCATGGTCATGCAAAGCCGTTAGGCCAGAGACCGAGATCGCCCAAGAGCAGATCTTGTTGGAAACCATGCTGCCATAACTCCGCCTGACGCCGCCACCAACACCTAGCCGTTAGGACAATCGGCTACCGCCAGATGTGGTAGCCGGCAGGTGAACGACGACCCCCGGGAAGAGAAACGGCTGGGAGAAAACTGCAAGAAAGAGAGCGGGGAGTGAGGGGGGAGGAGGAGGGAGGGGAGGCCCTCCCCCGGGGTAGAGAAACCCTAGTCAGCGCCTCCTGATTTGAAATGAGAGAGAGAGAGAGAGAGAGAGAGAGAGAGAGAGAGAGAGAGAGAGAGAGAGAGAGAGAGAGAGAGAGTTGATACTGTACATATTTTAGAAACCTTTTTGTTTCCTCATGAGACATTTGAGAATAATCTTGAAATGAGGTTAATAGGTTAATCCTTTTCGAAAATTTTGACTGAAATGAGGTTAATCATTGAAATGTCAGAAGTCACAAATACACAAGAGATATAGAGATAGGGGGAAAGGGTGGGGAGGAGAGTTAGGATGGAGTATTGGCGCAGGATGTTGATGTAGTTGTGTTGCAGTGCTTCGATTTCCAATACTCTTGCAAACATGTAGATGCAAGCTTTTGTAGTTCAATTAAGTATAAGTTCATAGCTAAGAAGCGTAAGATGTCCAGGACCCAGTGAGAAAAAATATTGAGAAGTCTCTGAAGTTGTCTGTAACCTTAGAGGCTTCTGTAGAGGAAATTTTAGAGGTATGGACTTCTTGCTGGTAGAATTGCGAATCGTATTTGCTTCGGCTCGCTAGACACTTATTTCCTTTTGAAGGGGGCTTAGAAGCTCCCTTAATCACTATGTTAATATTGTTAAAACTGCTTTGTAAAAGACTAAAAGTCATCAAACAAAAGTTGCCAATACGTTAAGCACTTAAGTTCTCTTATTGCCCCATACCCTGGGTTTTCCAACTGAGATTCTCTATGATGTGCCTGGCCCGTCAAGGCTAGCGGTGGACTTGAGGATAGGCCTTAGTCCAGGCCTCTAGGTCTAGGCCATAGAGGCTGATGGGACAGCTAATGAAAGCCTCTAGCCCAAGCTCAATTGATTGAGCTTGCTTCTCTCTTCTTTTTCTTAGCGCCATGTTCCAGCATGTCTATCTGTCCCTGTTCAGAATAGGGTTTTGCCTATTCATTCTCCACATTTGTCTCTTGTGTTCTTTCAGTGTTTGTTCCTAATATCAACTTTCCTATTATATTACTTCTGTCCTGAGCATTCTCCGACGTTGCTCCTCCGACAACCTATTGTTTATTTTCATCCAACCCTCTTTTATCAGCCCCCTGTTCTTGTTTCCTTTCGCTTATTTTTGTCTTCGTGGCTATTCTGCCTTTCTGGTATTGGAGCTTGTTTTGCTCATTTTCAGGGTTAGTCTGGCAGTCATTCCGTAATGTGTTTTCCAGCCTCCATCACTGCCATACCACGATAAAAAACCTAGACAACATATACCGACATGTGGCGGCAAATGTAGCAGGTGAAATCGGCTAAGACCGGAACCGTGCCTTGGTGAACTATATGGAACTCCTCACTGCTAAGAGGCTTGCGAAGGAATTGAATAAGGGTATGATATGTCCTCTCATATGTACTATAAGGCTGCCCAACCGGGTTTCAGTTTGATATGCCCTCCTAGAATGTCTGAGATTGTACAAACTAGGGTGAAGGGTATTTGGGAATGCATACCTTTGAGGGAGGTTAAGTATCCTAATTATACGCTCTCTGTGCCTTGGCATCCAAGCTTTGCTAACTCACATGCAGGTAACCACCCTGCTTTACCTCCCCCCAAAATCCTGAATTTTCACATGGAAGATCCCATTCTATTAGCGAAGGATATGTAATGTCCCTCCCATTCGTGAAGCTTATCTCTTAGTCTCAGCTAACTGGCTCTATGTCGTCCAGCCTCACCACGTGACGTCTATCGTGATTGGCTTTTCGCATTAACCCGATGGGCAGAGTCCTAATGCAGCTTGAGCCACCGATACGTACCTTTTCCAGGCCAGTTCTACTGCTCAACCCATTCTTGAACTGATCTATTTGTCCCAATCCATTTATCCTGCTTATTCCCCCATCTATTGCTTATCAAGGCATGGGTCTCTAGTGACTTACCCGACTAACCACGGGTAGTGGTGGACCTTAGGACAGACCTTAGTCCAATCCCCTGGCCCACTAACGCCAATGGTGAATTTATCGCATTTCATTAAGTATTTAAGCGATTTGCATCCCTTTTTTTACTGTGTACTTGTCTTAGTAGGTATTCAACTGTATCTTTCATATTGCTTCTCAGAAATAAGTTTTCGTTAAGATGTACAACGCATGGTATTGTTCTTTTTTGTGATAGTATGGTCCCCCTAGTTGGTGACAAGTAGGGAGAAACCTTGTCGCTGCACACTTCAGACTGGAGTTTCAGAAAAACAGAACCTCCCATAGTGTGTAATTTTTTTTTTGTAGCAGATTACAAATGTTTCTTTCCTCCCCACATTGATAGAAGTAAATAAACGGGAATAAATTCTAACTCCCACATGATGAAATGTAAAAACTCCATATCTTTAATTTAATAACTTGATCGGCAAAATTTGTAGTAATCTCTTATTGGTAGGTAGATTTGCTTTATAGTCTTCCATGTGCTTGTTATGATAGACATTGACCAATGGTCAACCCTTAATTATCTACTGGTTTGTACTATTGTGGATATGAGTTCACCTACTTACTATTGGTTACTCCAGGAATTTTTTTCCCATGAAGGCTTGTATTTTAAGATGTTTGTTAATACAGTGAATTTAACTCCCTCACTTCTACCATGGGTATTTGCAGGTAACTGGATCCAAGTTATGGCGGCAAGTGGGAGAATCATTCCACCCCCCAAAGTAAGGATGGGGATGTTTTGTTTGTAGCTCCATGGCTATGTAGCATGGACACGGATATGGATACGGAAACGGGACACGGCAATTCTAAAAAAATGGGCATACGGACACGGCGGGGGACACGCCACGTGTATAAATAAATAAATAAATATATACATATACTTTTCTTTTCTTCCACTACTGATGAAGACATGTCCTATATGAATGTATAAGATTACCATGGTCCAAACAAAGGCATAATTACAGTTTAACCCAAATATTTTGAATAATTTCATATTAACTCCTCAAAATTAAAAATATATATTACATTTTGACCCCAGCCGTGTCCCCGGCGTGTCCCCAGCCGCGTCCCCCACGTTTCTCCCATCAAAAAATAATAAAAATTGTTGGACACGCTACGTGGTGTGTCCAATACGCATTTGGGTGTGTCCCCGCCGTGTCCCTGTGTCCAATATGTGGACACGGCGCCCTTTTAGAATGTCGGTGCTACATAGCTCCATGGATTTTTTATTTTGCAAACTTCCTAGTTTGCCCCTTCGTCCTGACTCTTGTCCTTTCTCTGTCATTGTGTTTGCACTGTATGGTTAATGAGCTCAGCTAAATTGTGACTTACTCAAAATGCAGCACTATGCATAAAACTACAATTATATCCCTCCATAGATGTTATTTTCTATGTTGAGTTCATTTTTGTAGTGACTGATTCTGAATTACTTTTTTCGCCAACTATTCTCTCTTTAAGTTGGTTTCTTTGATTGGATTAACTTTCTGTCTCAGGACCTGCACAACAGTCTCTTGGACATTTCCGCATCTTCTATGAAAAGGTGATAGTTGTGTTACTAATCCACTCTCTGTTCAGATATCAGAATATATCCGTTTTTGGTACTCTCTGTGTCCCATATTGGATGGCAATTTTGGGAAAACTCAAAATTTATCCAGACACAATGATTACACCTTTTCTAATAAAACTTTCCAAAAATACCCTTTCATTTTGAAAACAACTTATCCCACCGTTGGCAACCAAACTGATAACTCCAATTAGAAACCCACACACTAAATCCGAGTAAATCTTGAAAATCTTGGCGGCAAAGTAATTTGCTTACAATTTGAGTAGCTATAACTATGGTGCCTAAAAGAAAATTCTGGAATCATTTTTAAACTTTCCTTCTCAATTTAAAATTTTCCTTATCTGGAAGAAGTCCACCTCTCCCCAAAAACTCGAACTTTTTTTTTTTGATGATTGGTTTTTGTGAATGAATTGTACTGAAGTATCTTTTTGGCCTTTTTTTAAAAGTAATTTGAATAGTTAGATACACGGGCAAAAAGGGAAGATCAAGTGTTTTCATGCTTTTACTTTTCAAAATGGACATCCATTTTGGGACGGCAAAAAGCGTCAAAAATGACATCCATTTTGGGACGGAGGGAGTACATTTTTTCAAACCTAGGCACCAAATAGGGTTAGGTTGTTGGTCCCCTAACCTATTGGCCCAATTCCTAGTGGAGTCTAATGTCAAAACTGCTATAAAATTTATTCAAAATTTATTAAATCCTTGCTCATGGTTCTTTCTCAAATCACGATTCTTCTGGGTACGTTGCTTCTTACATGTTCCTAAGTAAATATTTTTGTTTCTTTGTGCCATGGTTACTTCTGTTGAAAATTTAGAGAGCATAGACTTGAATGCGATTCCGATTGGCGTTCCTCTATTAGCCATTTACATTGTTTCCCTTGCCAAGTGCCAACTGAACAACACTTGGCTACGGTTTATCGTAATACCCAAACAGCTACTTTACTCTTTTGACAAATAACGTAAGTTGTAAATAGTATAACTTGAGCAGTAAATATACCGCATTCATGCAGGTGATGTACGTAAGTTTTTGGTTCCGCATCTTTTCTAGAGTAGCCCAAACAGCTACTCTCTCAGTAATTGCTCTATTTGTGATGGCTGTTTTTGTTATATGAGGGGCTACTTAAGGAGCTTGTGATAATCTGGCGATGACTCTTGCGCCGCTAATTTCTGTTTTTTCAGGCACTTTTGGAATATGAAAGGAATAAGAAGCAGAGTGGTGAGCTCCAACTTGCCGTTGAAGCCCTCCCTGAGCCCTTAAGTGTTGAAAAGGAAGTAAGTTTAAATATTTAGTATATTGAGTCTTTTCAATTCCATGAACTACGAGAAGATTGTGTCGTGTCCTTGAGATGTGTTGAGGGTTCAGATTTTGATCTGCTTATGTAGGGCATCAAGGGTTATATAACTTGTAGGTTTTGTGGTTTTTACATATGGGTTCCAAAAACTTATAAGACCAGCCATGTTATTGTTAAACTACCAATTAGCTCAAAAGCTGAAACTGGTAGAAAAAGGGCCCAACAATGAATATCAAGGTATCTAACACCATTCCTCATGTTTAACCCTGCCTTGCATATGAGATGCAAATGTCCATAGATATTGCGAAAGACTGCAAAGGGGATAAACATAACACAAATGGGGAGCAAATACAAGTTGAGAGATTCGAACCCAAAACCTCTCCCAACCTAGATTTGAAACCATGTTAAGTTAGCTTAAGATGTTTGGAAATAAGCCCAACAATGTAAATGATTCTTTCGAACAACTATGTGGCACCAAGTGTGTGGCTTCTAAGAAACAACATGTGAGTAAGATGAGTGCAGTTGAAATCATAATGTTGAGATGAAAAAAAGAAAGAAACCTTCGTGGGATATGAGGGCTAGCACTGATAGCAGATAAGATGAGAGAGAATAGATTATGGTGGTTTGGACATGTTTATCATAGATCGGTTGATGTAGTTAGGTGGAGTGATATGATTACGGTCTATGGTTGCAGTAAGGGGCGGTGTAAACCAATAGACTTTAATATGAGAAGCCTCGGTTTCTTGAATATCACGGAAAACAACAACAGATTCATGTAGCAACCCCAAGTGATTGGGACTCAAAGCTTAGTTTGGCTTGGTATGTATTAGGTGGCTAGACCATAATTAAGAATCAGGGTACAAGTGGTTGTGGATTTCAATTAGGCAATAGCTTTTGTGACATGAATCACGTGGCTGAGTTGTGCAACTAGTACAGTCTGTACAGATGATTAGGAGGAATCTTCATGACCAATTAATTACCTCTTAGTTTCTAATTTGTCATCATGCAATCATCCTAAAAGCAGGACAGAGAGGATTCATCTCAATTTTAGAGTATGCTATGCCATGATGGTTATGAAAACTGAAAAACTGCTTGATTTGTTGACTTTTGTACTTGTATATTTTATTCCCCATGCCCCTTAAATTATAACACCTACTGTCTCTCTGGAAATTTTCTCCTCCATGCTCTTGAAAACACAAAACCTAGGATGAACGATCCGTATGACTAGAAGTTGTAAGGACGTGTCTAGATGTTAATGTTTTGCATGTTTGCCTTGCGAAGCGGTGTTGCTTTCATGTGTGTATTTTACACCTTTGATTTTTTTAAATAATTAAAATATGCAGAGTCTTGTTTAAGTTAAGTTAAGGTGTTTCTTCATTGTCAATTATTGGTGCCTTCTTATACTTTCTAAAGTTTTTAATATAATTGCTTTGCTACTCAAAAGATTTTCCCTCCTGTTCCACTTTGCCTACAAACTTAGATGGTCTATACCTGACAAACACTAGCTTTTTATTAGTCTTATTTTAGTTGTGTTCTATGATTTTTGTGAGGATCACTTTTGGCCCATTCACTGAAATTTAGTTCTTGCCTAAATTGGTGTTCCCATTGGAGGGTAAATAGTGACCGTAAAACCCTGCATGGTGGTTCACATCAACCTCCCCTTTTACTCCATTTAGCTGCTTCAAAGTGATGCAACAGAAATTAACCATCTTCCGGTCACTTTTGCTTTATGTTGTGTAGGAGTGTCGCCCTTGCGTGGGAGGGGTGTTGGTTTTTTGTTTTGCGCTGGTGTCAGAGTTCTTGATGAAGTTTTGCCTGGAATTTTTTCTGTGTCCGGACGGGCGCCACGTCTGTTCGGACGGGGGCAAGTATATGTGATGCACGGAAAAAACTTTCTGCTTTTTTCCAAGTTCCAACAAAACGGGGCTTAAGTGCGTTCGGACTATGCAAACACGGAAGGAAGTATATTAAGGGAGTTTTGACTATTTTTTAGGGTTTTCTTATAAATAGGGATTTTGGGTAGTACTAGCGTTTTTTTCCTTTGGGTCCATTATGAGAGGCTCCAATAGTGGAGAGTTTCCTTTGGGTATCATGGTGGAGATGTAAATTCATTGGGTTTGATATTAGGGTTATGTGTTTCTCTTTGGATTCCTCTAGAGTTTTTCCCCCTTTGGATTCCACCAGAGCTTTGTCCCTTATATTTGGTGTAGATTCCGTAAGTAACTTACTGACCGCTTTTAGGAATAGCTTGGCACATAAAATGAAATAAGAACAATTGCACTATCGTACTGGTCGACTTCCATGCTAGAGTAAGAACTAGCATGAAAGTTCCATTTAGGGAATGACGACATATCTTGATACTCTTTGGTCTCTGGTTTGATGGTTGTACGTGCGGATGTAGCTGGCTCTTTGTAATCTCTCAATGTTCATATTGAATCCTTTCTCGCTCTTCGCCCTTGGAGTACATTTAAGCTTATGCTTAGGCTGAAACACGCAAATCTGTGTCCTTGTTTGATTGCTTGTTGGTTTGTTTTCTCTACTTTGCGATTGTCATAACAAACTGGTATCAGAGCTTTGGGTTTCTTCCTAGGCATATCTTTATTCCGGTGGTCTTGTTTTTTGGTGATCAAGTCCGATAACAATTATGAAGGCAATATGGAGTTGAGAACTTTGATGTGCAAAGCAGCAACGTTAGTTTATGGCGTGTAAAGATGCGTGTTTTGCTAGTTCAACAAGGATTAAACAAGGCTTTGTTGGGGAATGAGAAGAGTGCTTTTGGCAAGAGGTTGAGGAGGAGACTACGGCTACTGGTATGTTGTCGAAATTCGCTGGTTAAGCTAAGTTTGATTCAAAGGCTGGGTGCTTCGAGAGGTGTTCTGCGGGGGGATTGCTCTGTGGTGTTGGATTTGATGGAACTAAAGTCAAGGGGGAGATTTGTTGAAGTTTTTCCTTGAATTGTATACCTGCGACCAGACGGGAGTCATATTCGTCTGAATGGGCTAGTATTTGTAATGCACAAGGAATCTTCTGTTTTTTCGTCTGGACGGGGTTCAAGTGCGTTCAGATGGTGCGTGACACGGAAGTATTTCAGGTGGTTTTGACTATTTTTTGGGTTTTTTCTTCTTCTTATAAATCAGAGTACTAGGGTTTTGTCCCTTTGGGTCCATTATGAGAGGCTCCTTTGGGAACCACTATGAGTTCTCTCTTGCTCTTCGCCCGTGGAGTATGTTTAAGCTTATGCTTAGGCGGAACTGCGAACATCTTTGTGTTTTTGTTTGATTGTTTGTTGGTTTGTTTTTTTTCTACTTATTGTCATAACAATTCTGAGCCTCTAAATATTATGGCAATGAGCTGCCTGCTTGAGTTTGGTTTTCCTTTTCCTAGATGAGATAGTAATGATTGGCCTTAAAGTGCATGTTTTGATACGATGCAATGAACCATCTTCTAGTTACTTTTCTCAATCTTTTGTTAGGAAAGCTATTTCCGCTGACACCAGTCCCCACGGTTTCCTCACCTTAGTGTGGAGGTGAATGAGGTTCGAAAGGAAGTAATCTTTTGAGAAATTTCTTTTGTTGATACCATGTATAGTTAAATGGAGCTCAAGGAAAAGGTATGATGCAGGTCAAAGTATTTTGGTGGGGTCTGTATGGTTGTGTTCTCAAATAGTATTACCGTGCAATATTTACATCACACCTGTTACAAATAGAACCTCATTTGAATGTGCAACCTGATCCATATGATTTTGGACTAAATCACTTAAAGACTTTTTTAAGTATGAACTTTCTCTAGGCAGCCTAGAGGGGGATTTGTTACTGGCGAAGTGGATACTTACAGCTTTAGTAGCTGGTTCAGTGAAATGTCTAATTGCCACTAGTGGAGACCTGGTCCATATAGAGGATTTTTTCAATTTGATTGTTTGACAAACTATTCATGCAATGTCAAATTGTGGGTGATTAATTAATGCAAGAAGGGGGAACTTAAATTTTTGCAGTTCTAAGGTGTTGTTACTTGTTACTGGCTCATATCTTCTGGTTTAGTTGCAAATTTGTTGTGTTTGTGTTTTTTTTTGGTTTAAAATTTGTGTTCGTGTTTTTGATATCTTTATCCGTGTTTATACTCCCTCCATGTATAATATTACTCCATTACAGAAATCGTGTTGTTTTTCGAATTAGAAAGTAAAGATCTCAATTAGTCCTTTCAACTGGTGCAAAACATAACAGAAAAGTATCTGCAGAAGTGCTGTAGTTTTTTATTCGAAGCACAATACGATTTTTTGGAATGGACTAAAAAGATGGAGGGAGTAAAAGAAGTGTCCTCTTTTGTTTTCATGTTCATTTGCAAAAGATCTCCTCCATTCCTGCTTTGGCAATGTAGTTTCTCTGTTTATCGGATTTGGAAAGCAGTTCGTTGACCAGTTGAACTTATAGCTTTGGATTTGTTAGGAAATGACTACCATGCTCTGCTGTACCTTTATGATGAATTTGGAATTTCCGGGAAGCTAATATTCCCTTCTCCCTCCCTCTCCCCCTCTTCATAAATTAATCTTCTTAGATTTTGTCTGCAGGCAAATGGTCACCAAGCTCCAGGATCAGGTAGGGCACGAAGGGATGCTGCAGCTCGTGCCATGGAAGGGTGGCATGTCCAGCGACTTTATGGTTATGGTGAAGTTGGTGAACCTATTATTAAGGTCTGGTGTAACTCAGTACGCTGCAGTCATTTCTTTCTGTTCTAACTTTGTATAGGAATGTGATATTTCTGCTTTCTGAGTCTTTTTATTCTTGACTTTCTCGTCTATAGGACAAGAACCTGAATAATATGCCGAAGCGTGAAAAAAGCCTCAAAAGCATCGGTATGTGCTCTGCTCCTCTACTTATCATTGTACCTCAGGTGTACGTTCCCTTGTGTTTTGGAAAAGAAAACTGGTGTAACTCCTAGCAACAGTCCAAGAAATTTATGATATGTTGGAGAGTATTTCCAACGCTGGCCTAGACTTATGTTAGTTTTCTACCAATCATTTGTAAGATATCTCATTGGCACTTAGTGTTGGAACCCATTGCTCATGGGGAATATGAATATGCTTGACTGTCTCAGGTTCAGTTAAACACAAGAGACCAGTGGAGATGGAGCATGCCGTGAAAGCTGCCCGAACTGAAACAGCTAAGCAGTTAAGGGTCCAATCATGTCTTGACTTATCAAAATTTTCTCTTCTCCTTGATGCATAAATAGGCAAGGAAATCAGTGAGCTCCATATGAAGTTCCCAATTTCGTACTTTCTTGTTGTGGTCATACCAGCACTAGTAAGTGGGTGCGGGTGTGATCATACCAGCAAGGCAGCGAGCACTTGTTAGTGGGTATGATCATGCCATGTTAGTGGGTGTCAAATTCTAAAATCTCGATTTCCTGCCAAAGTTAGCCAGTAGTAAATACTGGTCCTCTCCCTTCTCTACATATTCTCCCCAACTAATGCAACTATAAATTGTCTTCTCTTGATAGGTTGGTGACAACAGTTGTTGATGTTGGCCCCCCTGCTGATTGGGTGAAGATCAATGTGCGCGAAACTGTAAGTTTCTTTGCAAAATGTACCTAGATACTTGTATATCCTGGTGTTTCTTTCACCGAGCTTTAACTAATTGTGACATTGCCATCCACAGAAAGATTGTTTTGAGGTTTATGCTCTGGTGCCTGGGCTTTTACGCGAGGAGGTTTGTATTAGTTGTTGTGGAGCATGGATTTTCTCTCCTTTCATTTACCATCTGTGGGGGATATTTCTCTTCAGCGCTGATTGCTTTATGCATATGGAAGTTGGTTCTTTTGCTGTTTTTCTTTAGTGTTCTTGATAATTACAGAAAATATTAGCATAATTATGTACCCTGGCAACCATTTTAGGGAAATCAATGATGAACTCAGTGTGAGCATTGATGTCTCACTGTCTCAGTGATCGGAATTGTCAATTCTTGTCATGTGGTACTGTTCTCTGTGTGTCTGATTACTCTGATCTGTACTGGATTAGATTAACCGGAGTATTTCTTAGATCTTATGGTTATAAGTTAATCTGTACTACTGAATATGCTTTATACTTTTGATTCAAATGGAACCTTTCTAGCCAGTTCTCATCTGAGACCAATACATCTGAGAAGATAATTTTTGTCCAACTATTGCAGTAAAGCCTCTTTTTTCTAATTACTAAAGTGAGACCAAATTCTTCTCTGGCACTCCACCTTCCTCCCGTTTTCCTTTGTTTGGAGCTCGATTTGTAAGTGAAAAAGGAAATGCAACCACTTGTACACACTTGTAATCTTGTATGGTTATGAGGAAGAAGAGTTTTTCGAATACCTCTTCATTTTTCTTCTAAGGTTACTAACCCAAACAAAAGAAGAAGGAAAGTAGCTTCTTTCACTGTATTTTGCTTTGAATTTTCGTTTTCCTTCCCCCAAATCCAATATGGTTCTACTCCAAAGGGAATGTCAACAACAGTGTTTGATGTGGTAGGCTGGTAGCTTCTTGCATCTTGATGGTGGCATTTCTGTTATGTTTTAGAAACTTTACCAAGGCAATCTCACTTAGTCTGCATTAGCTTATATACATTAGTTGTGATGCCATTAGATGATTAAGTTAATATTTATCCCCAATATAGTTCAGCTACATTTTGGAGGCCAATAAAATAGTCTGGCATGTGGCATCTTTGTTGACATCTCATGGTTATATACTTCTTTTGATTATATAGTTTGGAGTTATCATCTACATCTGCATGGGCGTGTGCTACTGTATAAATCATTTGAGTGTTAGCATGACTATTTTAAGAAAATCTTTTCTGTTACAAACTTGAACCATTTTAAATTGAACAGGTTTTATGTTTTAACGGTATGAACTGTCATCAGATTATATATTTAGTTTCTGTTTGATTCTCTGTGCAATTTGTACAGATGAATGCATGACTTGCACATGGTGGTGTTGATGTTATTTCTTTGTGGATTCAGGTTCGAGTTCAGTCAGATCCAGCTGGACGCTTGGTTATTACAGGTCAACCGGAGCAGCCTGACAATCCTTGGGGTATCACAGCTTTCAAAAAGGTTACTATTTCACTAAGATATTCCCACACACCATACTGTTACGATTGAAATTAGTGCCCCCCTGTGTCATCTGATATTCCATGAACATGGTTTTAATAGATCAATGGGATCAGCATTTCAGTCTCCTTTCTAATTATGATTTGGAGCTTTATTGTTGGGGTGGGTGGTTTTCAGGTTGTGAGTTTACCTGCAAGAATTGATCCACTTCAGACATCTGCCGTTGTTAGCCTGCATGGACGGCTCTTTGTTCGCGTTCCTTTTGAGCCATGAAATTGGTCAAAAAGTTTGAATAGTTTTTGACGTGACATCCAGAGATCATAGTAATTGTGGAAGACATTTAACATTCTAGGAAGGGTTATGAAGATCAGAGATGGAGCAAATGCCGGCATTGCTGATTCAGCTAAAAAAACTACCAGCCTGATGAATGTGTAGCTAACTATCTTATTGTGTATGTTTTCGAGTTGGGAATTAGAATTAGAGGTCTTGTGACTTGAGAAAAACTATAGTTAGATGGCAACTAGGCCCTTTCGGCTTTAGCCCACTGTAGCTTTTATGATTTCAGTGTAGGATTTATGGGAGTTTAACTTCCTAGATCAGTAAGACTTCCAATTTTTTCCAGTTCTTGTGTTGCTGCTTTATTGTTTCGACTTTGGAGTATCTAGGCACCTGACATCCATCTGCCTAAACAAACAAGAATTGTGCTTCTTTATTTTATTGGAAAAGGATTAGAAAAAAATCATTACTCTTTTCTCATCTCAAAAAATTTCTCCAAAATTTGAATTTGTCGTTTGTTTTTGTTTGTTTAGTGCTTTTTATCAAATTTTTATTTATTTTTTACTTTTTGGATGTATATGACACAATTTTATTCAAAATGCGAAACAATTGTTAGAATGTCAAAAATAGATTGAAGACGGCAAAAAATACAAATTTATACTCCATCTGTCTCACCCTTCAAAGTCTAGTATTCTATTTTGAGTTGTCCTTTAACAAGTATCTATTTTGTAAAGTTAGTGAATAAAAGTTGGTGTATTTTTCATTTTGCCCCTAAAAGTAGATTCCATTTAGAAAAATTAGTGAGTAAAAGTGTAATAATGATGTCTTCACAGAGGGTAAGTAGAGAAAGTAAAGGTAAAAGTTATATGAAAGGTGTAATGATGATGTTTTCTTAATACGTTGGAGTTACGAAGCATGACACTTAAAAAAGGACGGAGGGAGTACAACCTTTTTATCCCAAAAGTTTATTTCAAAATTCACAACCAAACAAAGAGCAAAATGGTTTGAGGGCAAATCTCGAAATTAATAATTTGATGCGTGCAGCAGGAGGAAAGTCTGCTTGTTCCTTTTGTTTTGTTTTTCTTCTAAATTAATGTCCAGTTGATTAGGTTTGGGGTGGAAAAACAAGCTGTTTTCGTTCTACGAGCTAAAATATGGTCCTACCTTCATCCACGAGTATGCATGCGTTAATTCTCCGTCACTCTCCTTCACTATCATCCTTTGGTTTTTTCTTGTGTGGAAATTTTGCGTAAGAGTTTTCAATTTGAGTCGAAGTGGCCAAATTTCAAAGTCATTTTGAAGCAACATGAATTTATGATTCTGCGTATAATTCCATCCTTAAAATATGGATGACACAATCTTGAGGGGAGCTTATTAATTTGGACAAATATTTTGAGACGGAGGGAGTAATATATCAAAAAGTGCGTCATGACAAATGGCGAAGATGATTGGGAAATGCAAATTGTTCTGTGCCTTTTGGAGCAAGGCCGGCCAGTAAAATGTTTGAGCAAGTTGCACTATATTTCCAATGCCGGCCATGTGTCCCTCTCAGAGTCTACGTACGATGAATTTGAATATACTGATGACGGAGAAGAGAGAATATAAACTACTGCTAGAGTTATAAATGAGCTGAGAAGAGTCAAGATATAGAGTATTCAGGTTCGTTTACAAATTTTTAGCTTAGTATTTGACAGTTTGAGGAACTACCATAATGTAATTGTACAATATCTCCATGCTTGGCTACTAGGTTCTGATGACTGAAGATGAATGCATAGGCCCATGATAGAATGATTTTGGATACTTATTGAAGTACTGCTACTAGTATATATAGATAACAATCTATACCAAGGGAAGGTTTCATAGGCAGCCTCGATCAAACTGGTTGGAGAGAGAGAGAGAGAGAGAGAGAGAGAGAGAGAGAGAGAGCTTTACCTAAAAAAAAATAAAACATAGAAAAAGTGAGGGAGGAAGGATAATGGAGAGAAAGGAGGAAGAAAGGGTGTGCGTGACAGGAGCCGGAGGGTATATTGCTTCCGAGAATAAATTCTTTACACCGCCGGTGTAAACATTTATTTCCTCCAAATCAATTGCATTACGACACATGTCAAAATAGTGGTCCCAATTAATAAAATATGGCGACGTGGCGCAATACAATTGATTTGGAGGAAACAAATGTTTACACCGGCGGTGTAAAGAATTTATTCTCATTGCTTCCTGGGCAGTGAAGTTACTACTCTCAAAGGGTTATGTAGTTCATGGAACTGTTAGAGACCCTTGTGCGTTTCTCCTACTTAATCCTTTGCATAATTTTGACTCTTTTCCCTTCGTTCTGGTTCCTGTCTCATTCATCAGTTACCGAAGTACGTGCTAGATAATTAAGGATGATGCTACGGTGTCCCCGGTCATTTTGGGGACACCGTAATTTTTGGCATAACTTTACCATTAGGAGCATAACAAAAATCATTACAAGTATAATAGAACCATAACATGACATAACCAAGGCATAACCAAAAACCAATCAAGGCCATAACAAAAAATCAACCAAGGCATAACCAACCAAGTTATGCCTTGTTATGGTTTTGGTTATGCTTATAATGGTTTTGGTTATGCTTGTAATAAATTTGGTTATGCTTATAATGGTTTTGTTATGCCAAAAGTTACGGTGTCCCCAAAATGACCGGGGACACCGAAGTCATTCCCGATAATTAAACATTTGAGCATTTTCTTCTCCAAAAACATCTTTTTCTTCACCAGGAAAACTCGAGTTTCCAAAACTTCATTCGCTAATTTTAAGTAGAAGCTGCATGCAGTTTGTAAGAATTGGGGTGTTTGGATTGAGCATCTACGCACGTCGGATGCCGTTGATTCCCGCAGTAGCCCACTCGGTTTTTTTTTTAAAATTTTTGGATGGCTCGGATCGGCCGCCTGGTGGCCGGAGAAGGCCGTCGGTGCATTTTTCCTACGGAGACCTAACAAAAGAGTGTTAAGTGTCAATTCTGGATAGTTAGAGGGTGCACACTGTTGGATTTTGTAGTCGGAGGGGGTTAAGTGAAAATTTGGATTAATTGAGGGGGGTTTACTGTAATTTACTCTTTAATATATCTCATTGAAATCTTTTAAATGGTGTAAAAAAATTAAAAAATTATTTTTATTATATTTAATTTAAAATTATTTTCTTTCTAAAAAAAAATATTTAAAAAAAAAGCGAAACAACGACTAACAATTTTTTTACAATAGGATAAAAACACCGCGCACCACAGGCATACAAGTTTGTATTTTTTGTCCACTCTTCTTCTCCTCCTGAACCCAATTATTATTACGTAGATATTCAAATATAAGTTACAATCATACATCTTCTTTGTCCAAGCAAAGATTTCCAAAAAGTACTGCTTCTAGAATCTCGATAACTCCAAAGTCAACATCAATCCAATTTAATTTTGATGTTTTCCAACTCGCTACTCTATCAGACAAAATTCAACAAGCGCGAGGTTGCCACCCCTGGTATATAATAATATAAAGCTAGGTCCGCCGCTGCCGCCGCATAGGCCAAAGATAGAATGATCTTGAAGTGATAATAAAAGGAAAATTTCAATTAATTGGTTGGAGAGAGAGAGAGAGAGAGAGGAGGAGGAGGAGGAGGAGGAGGAGGAAGAAGATGGAGAGAAAGGAGGAAGAAAGGGTGTGCGTGACAGGAGCTGGAGGGTACATTTCATCATGGGTAGTGAAGTTACTACTCTCGAAGGGTTATGTAGTTCATGGAACTGTTAGAGATCCCCGTGCGTATCTACTTTACTTTTTGATTCCTATCTATATAATACTACACCAAATTAAGTACGCACAATTGAGCCATTTCTTATTGATATTCATCAAAAGTGCTAGAAAATCATTTGATCATTCTCTTCTTCACAAACCTTTTTTCCGGAAATTTATATGCTCATTTTTTTCAAGTATGCATCAATGATAAGGCTTTTGGGGGGGAGGTCGATGCGGCAAATTAAAAAGCATCTTTTTTTTTCCCTGTAAATTGAACTGATCACAAGAAGAAGCTTTCCAATTTCTTAGTGTCAGTTCAGAGGCAAACTACATTACTCATCATTGAATTAATCTTATTTAGTTGAAGAAGAAGTGCATTGATCATGTTCGTTTTAAGGCAGACTTGTTTGACTGTCAAGGTCTTTGTGCTTCAGGTGATGAAAAAAAGAATGGTCATTTGAAGAAATTGGAGAAAGCTTCAGAAAATCTGCATCTCTTTAAGGCAGACTTGTTTGACTATGAAGGTCTCTACGCTGCCATTGCTGGATGCACGGGGGTTCTTCATGTTGCTTCTCCACTCCCCTCCGACAATCCATCGATCAATCCTGAGGCAAGATCTTGACTACCCCTTCCATTTTTACAGGACTAGAAATCCAACTCCCTTCGACTTGCCCATCTTTTTGTTACCATGATTCTTATGAAGGCCAGTTTGTTGCCTAAACCAAGAAAATTTATTCCCAGTATCTATCTATATATACCATTATGATTGGAACTCATGTTCATGAGCACAGGTAGAACTGGTTGAACCAGCTATAACAGGGACTCAGAATGTACTGAATGCATGTTTGAAGGCTAGAGTGAAGAAGGTCGTGGTGGTGTCATCTGTTGCTGCTGTTATGATCAACCCTAATTGGCCTAAGGGTCAGCCCATGGATGAAAATAGTTGGAGTGACACGGAATTTTGCAAATCAGCTAAGGTATCTGTAACTAGCATGTACGCAAAAGAGAATGGAGAGCTGAGATAATACCGATGGTCCAACATTAACCGTGGACTGCTATTATAGGTTTTAGGGCCTCTTCATTTTTAGAAGAATGTAAATAACATGTTAGTTCACAATATAGGCTCCTTCTTGCACATTACTAGCTAGGGGGTGTTGTTTTCGTTATAAATACATGCACTAATCGAGGTCACTTGTTTGTGTGAATATCAGATGTGGTATCCCTTTGGCAAAGCCATAGCAGAAAGTGAGGCGTTGGAGTTTGGGATGAGAAATGAACTCAACATTGTCACAATTTGTCCATCCCTTGTAATCGGGCCAATGCTGCAATCATCATTGAATTTCAGCAGCTCACTCCTCCTGAGTTACTTGAAAGGTTTTTACTCAAGCTATAGCTCTACTTCATTTTCTTAATTATGCCAAGGCAAAAGCCAAAGACGCTAGGTTTCGAACTTCGAAAGTGTTCAAAACAATAACATAGGATGAGCACGAGGGTGGCAGTAGATGGGATAACAATGGGGTTACAGAAAAAAGAACATCAATGGACCCATGAGGCCATGTTTGTTTTGTGTGATTTTTTGGTTCAAAGTAATAGGTCACATATGGGGGAAACACAGTTGATTTTTTCGAAATAACATAAGAGATAAAATGCAATTAGTGATTGGCTGTTGGCACAAAAGGTGAGTCTAGTCTTGGGTTTCGATTCTGTGAACATATGGATTATATGCAATGATTGAGATTTTGTTGATTTCCATATTAATCATGAGAGGTACAAATTTTTTCTGAAGTTAATTAGCCTTGAATTGGGTTGGAAATTAGGTGAAATCAATACAATGAATTGTCGAGTTCAGCAATTAGTGGATGTGCGTGATTTTGCTGAAGCGCTTCTGCTACTGTATGAGAAGCCTGAGGCGGAGGGAAGATACATATGTTCATCATACAAGATCCGACCAGAGGTTTTGGTGGAAAAACTGAAGGCAATGTTTCCCCACTACAATTACCCCGAAATGTAAGTCTATTTGTGATTACGATTTTACACAGATCAAATTCTAAGGAATGCTAATGATACTATTGGATTGGATTTTCACTTTCCATGTATTTTAATAGAAGCTATGGATCCGTAATGGTGCCTTCAAAAAATTTATTACCTCCACGGGGCTGGTTTTTCAATACTTTGGCCATGCATTGTAAGCAGCCCTCTAGTTGGCACCAAAAGAGTAGAAGTCATGCTCTGCCCATTTGCATCGTAATTAGCATTGGAGTATACTCCTATCTTTTTTGTATGCAAGTCAGTTTACTTGTGCATCTCCATGACAGTTTTATAGAGGAAAAAGGAGGCTCATTTGATTTCAATTGCAAGAAGTTGCTGGATTTTGGATGGAAGTATAGGCCATTAGAGGAGAGTATAGTTGATGCCGTGAAGAATTTTGAAGAAAGTGGTCTCTCCGTTGGTAAATAAAACTAAGAGGCTGAGGCTGGCGGACAGGTTCTCAGGCTGGAGAGTTCCTGCATTTCTTTGCAATGTACGTGATGGTCTATCATCTGCTAGGCTTACGGATTGATATACCAAGATCTGTTTGCTTAAGCTGCTGGTGGGTGGGGTATGCCCTGCTTATATTTTATACAACATAAGGCAATTGGCCATTTTGGTCCATGCATGCTATGTTTTTATCTTGCTGTAAGGTGACATTCTGTTGAAGTACTTTAAATAATAGTAATTATTTCTATTTCCACTTCATTATCAAAGGTTTGAGGTGCACACAAACGCTAACCATTCGAAGATTGCCAAGATTGTAATGAGGAATGGTTGCATGCTGCATGATTCTTTTGATGTCGATCATGGCTCTTTCGATGGTTTACATGAAGCTCAACCAAGCCAAATGAAGCAGATGTAACCATGGGAGGCTGCACTAGTAGAATTACATAGCTGTGGTGGTACCAAACACCCTTCTTCCTTGTTATGGACATGCCAAACACAAACATTCAACTCGTGGGGAAGTAATAACTTTTTACATTTTTTTGGTAGTTTTCCTATGGCGTGGGGTATTCCTTGTTGCAAAAGATGTTGATGCTCATTCAATCAAAGCTCTCATGTTTGCAATTCTAAGATCCAAGTGAAAGTGCTCCTTTTTTTTTTTTTTTTTCAACAATAAATTTAATTGGTTAGTATAGCTCGTGTTTTTCTTTTCTGGTTGCATTGTGAAAAGTTACGAAATCAGTGAGTATGAAAAATATCTTAAATTGATACATTAGATAAAAAAGATTCATAATTAATGAACCATGACGGGGTAGATTTCGAAAATATGATTTTTGGTAGACAATTGGGTTATATGATAATGAGGAGATAATATTCGCATTTTTAGATATTAGTGTAAAGTATGAGAATTCACGTAAAATGCTAAAATTCTTCTCTAAACCATTGTATGCGTTTTCAACGGTGCAAGATAACAAAAAGGATTATTAGTACTATTAGAGCGGATGCAGAAGATAATTTAAAGGCAAAATACAGAAGAAATAAAAGAGAAAAATAAAAGAAGAGTGAGAAAATGGAATAAAATTCCAACCAGGACATGCAAATGTACAAAATGCATTGTATACTTGTTGCCTCTTGTATTTATGCTGGGTAAATAAAAGAGATTATTCGATGATCCTTGAGCGGCATTCAACAAAAAATGTGATGCTAAAGAGTGTTTGGGTACCATGTGGCAATGTACTACGAGCATCCAATGAATTTACTAGAGTAGATTGATCCATCCTCAATTAATGTTTTGTTTCATTTTGTGGGAAGAAAATTAAATAGTACTAATAATTACGAGGGAAAGTTTGAAGAAAACAATACTGTGCGAAATGCATTGGCTTTGTTCGTTTTCCATATTTACTTTGTTTTAATTTTATTTTTCAATCATTACTTTACATATTTCTTCAATCATTAGTTTATTTTTTCAATTACTAATTTTATTTCTCTCTCTGTCTCTCTCCACTTATTACCTTTCTTTTCAATCAGCACCATATTTCTCTCTCCACCCACTACCAAAATTAAAATACTCGAAGTTGCCAAACGAACAAGGCAATTGTTTTATTCTTTTCTTATTTTTACAAATCAAACTATGGAATGGAAGAGAAAATCTAACTCCTAAAATTTACTACACTTAACAGACCGTCCAAGAATTCGAAAACTCTGTAGTGCAGGATACAGCGACGCAGCGTGCATAGTTACTTCCAGGTAGGAGTTAAAACAGAAAAAGAAAAGAAAGGGTAGAAGAAGAAGAGTAGGCGTTGGATCCTTTTATGAATGGTACGGAAAAAGCATTATCCGGATCTATCTACTTTTTACCTACATTTTCCCCTTCCCTTTTTAATTAATGCCAAGGCCGTGACTGACAGAAGACAGAAGTCACGAAAAGGCCGAAATTGAAACCACACACAAAAAAAAAAAAAAAAAAAAAAAAAGGAAGTAGAAAAAGAATATATGTAGATATTTTTGACCAATGGAGTATTTACTACTAGGAGTAGTACAATTCTCATCATTTCCGTAGAAAGAAAAAAAAAATAAAAAAAAAGCACCGACCCATTTTCTGTCTCCATTGTCAATCAAAACCCTAATACTAATAAAAATTCTTCTCTTCCGTATTTTCGATCTCTTTATTTGTTTTGCGTCTTCTCCAAATTTCCCCAATTTATTGCCAAGGTAATTCATTTTTTTTTTTCCTGCTTTTCCCTCTCAACTTTCCTATTTTCCATTTATTCTTCTTTTGTGTACTATAATTGTATACTGTAAAACTCGAAAAGATCTTTCTTTTTTTTCTTTTTCTTCTCATCTTCTTCGTGTCGTGATGTAAATTTTGAGCTTTGTTTTCCAACTTCTGTTCAATCTTTCAACAGATTTTGCGAGTTCAAATCCAAGTCTGTGACTTTCAGGCTTCTTTCATACCATTTAGGGTTTCTGTTCTAATTTATTACTCCTACTAGTAGAGATTTCAGGCAAAGATCGGCGTTTTTAATGGTCAGGTTTGAAATTTTTCTGAACTGAGCTTAGTTAAGGTTTAATTTCCACTTATTTCAGTGCATCTGTTTCTCTATATTTTTTCCCCCAGTGAAGTTTGCTGAAAGAACTTTGTTCTTGTGAGAAAAAAAGAGTTCCCTATTGAGAAATTACTGAACTATGTGATTTTTTGTTTGTTTGTGTGTTTAGTGATTCTGTATTCGGTGCAGATTTCAGGATAAGTGGGGTCTTGGGTGGGGTAGTACAGAAAGCCCGTGAAAGATGTCGGGAACTGAGACAGGAGGAGTGATGACCAGTAGAGAACAGTTCACGCTCGATGCTCACAAGACTCCGCTGACGTCACAGCCGCAGGCGCAGAACGTTCTTCTAGGTTACAGTGCCGACGGAACTGCCGTGTACTCCGGGAGCGGTGGCGGTGGCGGAGGTTCAGCAACAGCGGCCTCCGCGGTGCCCCATAATGTAAACTTGGGGGGAACTGTGAAGAGGAAGCGAGGGAGGCCAAGAAAGTACGGCCCAAATGGGGCCATGACATTGTCACTGACGCCGGCACCGCTGCCGCCTGCAACCGTCCCTCAGTCAGCAGGTACGTTCTCTCCGCCGCGGCAGCTCCCTCCTCCATCTGTTCCTTTAGGAGGAGGAGGATCAGAATCACATTCTTCATTGAAAAAGGGCAGGGGTCGACCACCTGGATCAAGCAAGAAGCAACAAATGGAAGCTCTGGGTAACTTTATTGTGTTTCTATATTATACGGAGTAGTTCTTTTTCTGTTCATGCTCAATGTTGTCTAGGGTTGCAATTAGGTCTCTTTATGCGTGTGGAATATGGATTGGTTTATCATGCTGGTTGGTGGGTTTTCATCAAACAGTTACTTTGAGAGTTTGACCTGTTCTTTGATTGTCTCGCTGTATTTTTCACCCACTGTTAAAAAGTTGGTTTATTAGTTTGATTTCTAGTCGGAGTGAAGTGGTTACGGTGTCTGCAATATTATACATACTTGAATATCCAGCTGGAAATGATTTGATTATTAGTGGCTAATATATTTCTTTAATTTGAATATGTATTAATACCTTAGTTGAATGAAGTGGATCAATCATTGTATCATTTTGGAAAAGGAAAGCAATTTGGTTTTCCTGTTATATTTGGAATCTGCTTCGTCTAACCATAGATTCTCATACATGATCAGTTACATAATTGTCCTTTATATTGTGCATTTTTTGTGTTTGTCTCCACAACTTGTTCAATTTTTCTTCTTGAATTATGCTATATCCACCATGAAAAGGAGGAACAGAATTAGAAACTATGGCCTGTTTGTGTGACCGGATATGAGCATTGAATAAGACCATATATCCCAGGAGCTACTTATCCAATGTTTTGTTAGAATCTTTACTATCTGAATTAAGCATGCATCATATATTTAACTCCCCAAAGTGTGAGATGTACAATACCAAGTTGTAGTAGTACGAATCTCATCACTTTTGATTCTATCCAAGGCAATTATATGTATCCCTTTGCTATTAGTCCTGTCAAACAAATGAGCCCTATAAGTAGAATGTTGTAACTGAATCAGATTATATCTTTTTGAAATAGAATACCCACTAAGATAGCTTTCAAATAAAAAACGAGACTTCGTTTTGGTGATTGATTCTTAAATTTCTTATAGGTCCTCTATCGGAGTAGGAATTTCCTTCTTATGTCAAAAGTGGACATTTTTGTAATTCTAAATGAGGGAGGATGAATGTTTATGCAGTCAGAATTGGGAGATAAGTTTTCTTTATTTTTATCTTTTTTCGAAAAACAAAGGACTGGGATACGGTGTTTATAAGAAAGCCTTAACCTTCACGGAAGAGTAGTATATATTATATATCTATCAAGAATTTCACTATGACGGTGCTAAATGTCTTCTCCAATTTTCTGGTTGCCTAAAAGGTATTGGTACTCTCTCCAAAATTTATTTTTTATTGCTAAGATCCTGTGCAATGCCCAGTTACACATGTAAATAAGCATACACATCCTTGTTTATATTTTGAGAATTTGGAATTTGAAATATGTGCTGCAGTTTTGCTACACCAATACATACGTATGCTGAAAATTTCTGATAGGAGACTTCTGCTTGCAGGATCAGCAGGGGTTGGATTTACACCGCATATTATCACTGTGAAAGCTGGAGAGGTTTTTGTTTCCCATTTTTGGCCTTGTTGTTAGTGCAGTTAGCCATGAATATGAACATTGACAAATTTTTTTGTGCCTTTAAGCTCGGTTTTGTGGGGAAGTATTATTTCTTCACAGAAAATATGAGCTTTAATATGTACTCGACATCTATATACGTTTATAATAGTACCATGGGGTTAGGGTGCAGGTATATGAACTTTTTTAGAGTAATTGGCTTATTTGTTTTGTTTTATCCAAGAAAAGTATTGCTTGTGAGCTATTTGATTAGAACTCCATACAAGGAGAAGTGGATACTTTCCTTTATTTTTTTTCCTTCAAAAGATGCGAAACCAACAAACACACAACACGCGAAGAACAATGCAGAAAAGAAACAAAGAACACAATACACACAGATTTTTACATGGTTCCCCAACTGTGTAGTTATCCATGGTTCACACTAGTTTCCATGAACCCTGAATAGTCAGCGAAGCACAAATTAGACCGAATCAGGTGAGAGGGTTCCCTGAACGGAAAGACCTTATTTTTCAGAGATTCTATAGTAGTCCTCAAGATGTGTCTACGTATCCTAGGGTTTTGGTATGCAAACCACTTTTTTGGTTTTGTTAGTTTGTATATCAATCCTGTATGTCTTCCTTGTCCCACCTAAGACTGCATAAGGGGGTTACTCCCTTATTTTGGAGTTTTATGAAATTCCATGTTTACGTAATGTCGCCTTTTTGAGTGTGCATGCTCTAACTGGTAACATTATATTATTCCATCGTTATTTATATTCTTCATATTTTTATGTTTATTTTTGTGATTGTATTCCTGGTAAATCATGTTGGTAGAGAAACTTATCACCGGTTTCTTGATTTATTTGGGGTTTCAGGACGTGTCATCCAAGATAATGTCATTCTCTCAGCATGGTCCAAGGGCTGTTTGTGTTCTGTCTGCAAGTGGAACCATTTCCAATGTGACTCTTCGCCAAGCAGCAACCTCTGGTGGAACTGCGACGTATGAGGTTGTCAAATTGTTAATTCACCGTTTTTTATTGACCTTATTTGTGAAGCAAAACTTGAAAAAACTCCCGATGCTTGGGTTGATTTTCTAAAACGGATAATCCCCAAATCAATTTTATCAACCACGAACTATGGCTTTACGAATCCCTAATCCGCCAACTATACCGAATCTAACTGGGATAAGGTTTTGATCATTTCCTGTAGGAGATTTAGAATGTGAACCCCTTTCACATTTTCTTTAGCCAATGATGGATCTTAACAATTTTTCTTATGCAGGGGCGATTTGATATACTGTCACTTTCTGGTTCATTTTTGCTGACGGAGGTTGGTGGTCAGCGTAGCAGAACCGGTGGGTTGAGTGTCTCATTAGCTGGACCGGATGGACGTGTTTTAGGTGGGTGTGTTGCGGGGCTTCTAACTGCTGCATCCCCTGTTCAGGTTTGGCTGCTTCTCTAGCAAATGTCTTGCCTTGAGGGTTATTTCCATATTCTCAAAAATTTTCTACATCTTTTGGAATTTCCCCTGTGCCGGGTAATAGGTAGATGAAAATACTGGCTTTGCAGTGGCAATAGGTTGCTCGACACGTTATACCCCTCAACTCGAAGTTGGTTTCCAGTCAGTTAAGGGGGTGGGTACGGGAAGCAATGGGAATGCTCTGAAAATTGCAAGTGAACCACCCCGCTCTATCCATCATGGTATCTATGGTGTAAATTTAGAGCTGGCCCATCTTAGTTTTGGTGAGAGGTCCTTGATGGTTGCATTGTAGGCCCATTCAATGGTTGTAAAATGGTAGAGATGTCTGGGACAGATGAAGATGGTCCAATTGAAGCATATATTCACAGGAAACTATATATGGCATTGTGCAATCGTTTATTTTGTTAGTAGCTTATCCAGGCATGTATTAAACAATTGGTAGCACAAAGGAGGACCTGATAGAACCTACTCACAGTTTACTGTTGCAATTGGATATGGAACCTATTGTTACCATTGGTGCCTGTTATGAAGAAATGCAATTTTCCTCTTATCCTGCGTTCTCGTAAACAACTAAGTCAATCAAATATCTGTAGGACCAGTAGACATTAGATGGGCATGGTTTTACTTTTTGTCATATGCTTGTATATTTTCTGGAGCCATTGAGAAGTTGGATTTGATTTACGAGACCTCATTGCTTGTGCTGTTTATTGCTTCTGGCAGACAATAGATTTGATGTTTTGTCAAAGTTTCCCTTGTTTGCTCTTCTGCTTTTATAATTTTATTTCAGCGATTTCTACGGAGAACTGCCGTACTACTTGTAATGCTCACTATTGGTATCAAAATGTTGGAATACGCTTCATATAAATAGTAAATTCCTAGAAGATGGCCATTTCGTGTTTAGATGATAGATAGGTCACTACACCATCTATTGTTTTGTAGGTTTGGCTATAACTCGGCCATAAGGGAGTCATTTGTATGTTGGATACTGATGTTAATGTCTGATACTTTGTTCATGTATACTATATCCTATTGGAAAATTTTGTACTCCATTTGGCAAATGACACCTTTGGGATTTATGTTAGATGTCCTCCTCCATTGCAGGTAATTGTGGGCAGTTTCATTGCAGATGGCCGGAATGATACAAAGTCAATAAGCCAAATGGAACCCCTCTCTGCTCCCCCAAAGCTGACACCAGGTAGTGGTGCAACAGGTGCTAGCAGCCCTCAATCACACGGGACGTTCAGTGAATCCTCTGGTGGGAGCCCACTCAACCACAGTACAGGAGCTTTCAACAATAACAACCCTCAAGGCATCTCGAGCATGCCATGGAGGTGATTTTTGCTGTAGTTTGGTTTTTCCCTTGTGATGGTACGGGATCTGTTGTTTATTAGCTAATTCTTTCACCCTTGAAAAGACCCGGTTGTTGGTTAAGCTCGTTGTTGTATAACTTATATGCAGAGTTAGTACAAGTGGCGACTTTCCAAGGGACCTTGGTGTTCCAACCTTTGTAGTGGTGAAAAGGTGCTCTTCCCCAGTTATTGGTATCATTAGATGTACTCGCAGGGTCTAGAGAACAGAATGGTGATTTAGTTCTAGTTAATATATGTGTTTGGTGTTCTGTTGTTGCCCATGAAATGGACCAAACTTGTTCCTGGTGTGTCCATTTTCCGAAAGTGCCTCTACATTTCACGTAGTTATCATATTTATGTTGTCTGGTAGGCCCATTCAGGTTTGCATTAGTTTTGATTTAGGTGTGTGAAATATAAACTTGTGATTTTCCTACTTTATCATACAAACTTCTACAAACTAAAAATGGATAGCACCTATTAGAGATTTTTAAGCAACAGGGATTGTACCACATGCCGTGTTGTATTTAGCCTGTGATTTTTTAACTTTTACTCCTTTTAGAACGTTTCATCATCCTAATAACACTGATACTTGCACGTTCAATTGTGAGTTAGAAGATAATCAGCACCACACAAGTGTATTTATTAACAAGTTGACAATGTCTACGAATCACATGTTCACAACCCAAATTCCAAAGAGCGAAGAAAGCAAATGTCAATATTTAAAACAAGCGACATGGATTGATCACTTCTGTTTAGTAGGATAAGAAGCCATCTTGTTGATACCACAGAGGCCTTCAGGTTTCCCAGTGCTTCTCTTCATCCTTATGAATCCTTTCTCCCCCCATTTCGGGCCCCATGAGTTCTTCACAATTATGTAGTCCAACCCCTTGTTTGATCCATATCCAACAGCCGCAACTCCATGATCCAGCTCTGTTCCACAGTGCCCGTCGAACACACCCTGCAGATTAAAAACTCGACATTTTCCCAAGTGAGGTGGCAAATCTGGATTGCTTGGGTAGCTAGTACTTATGTACTAGTATATGTGCATAAAATAAAGGATGGCATGCATCCACGCTCTTCATCACCATATATGCAGTAAAATCAGTCTTATAAAGGAAATGACACGAGTTATTTGCATCTTTGTTTCACTTTTCTGTTCATATAGCCTTGCATACAAGCATGTACGTGGTCGGGTTTAAGGAGTACTTACCCCACTGTAAAACTGGAAATCTCTACCAGAAGCTTCAATAGCAACACTGAGAGGCTGGTTTGCAAGTGCTTTCAGGAGGCTTTGTTCATTGTTCTCTGGCACATCATGGTAACCGCTAATGGTCACTACCTCTGATGCTTCCTATTAAATTGGACACCATAAGAAAATATGAAAACATATCATTGAAATAAGTATGCGATTTGTATGAAATAGTATGTGTCTTTTTAACATGATCCGGGGACTTTCGGATCGTGAAAATGTATATATGACAAACTACGTCCAGACATCATAAATTCATAGCTTACCTTCCTCTCACCACAAGTTCCTTCCTCCATGATGTAAGGGTAATCATCCTCCTTATGAAGCCCCTCATTGGCCATAATGTATTCAAAAGCGTAATCCATAAGACCCCCATTACAGCCATGGTTGAAGGCTGTGTCGCAGTCAATCAGCTCTTGCTCAGAAAGAGATGTTAAATTACCAGTGACAATTTGGTTTATTCCCTCAACGGCAGCCACAGTTGAAAATGCCCAGCAACTCCCTGCATGCATGATATTCACCCATTCATACATGCAATTAACCTTTCATTTGGACATAGATGTCGTACTTTTTCTCTATATATAAATTACGTAGCTATATATATATCCTACTTACCATTAGTTCTTGCCCTTAGTACATATGCAGAGCCATACATCCATAGGCTATATATGTTGTTCAATTTTGTACTAATAAATCATATGGTAATGAAAGACAGTAATTCAAAGTGTTAACAAAATTTCTAGTACGTACTTACCACATGAACCTTGGTTCTTGATGGGTGTGACGGCCCCCTTTTTCCTCCAATCGACAGACTTGGGCAAATCTACAATGTCTCTATAACTGAATTCTTCAGGGGACCCTTTTCTTTTAGGCAAATCAACATGGAGGCCAAGATACATGGTTCTAAACTCTTCATGGCTCAAATCTGCAAACTCGTTCAGTCCAAGCCAGTAGTTGATGATCTTCTTGTTCCTCTCGTCGATGTGCTTCAAATTATCCTTGAACACCTCAAACCTATGCAACTTCTCTTCAATACTTTCATAAGTTTTGCTGTGTTTCGCCATCCATGATTCAAATAAATCAATGAGTCCATCTATGGATTTTAAGTCATCTGGTGAATAACCAATAATGGAGAAATCATGAGCAAAAGCCAACGAGGTCAGAAGTGAAAAGGAAAATGAGAAAAAGAGTGCCAATTTGGAAAAGGATGAAATAGCCATTGCAAAGAGATCAGAACAAAGTAAGAAAGAAAGAAGGATCAAAGAAAGAGAGATGAAGATGGAGGTGGCAGATGTTCGGATTTATATAGATTGTTTTCTTAGCAATATTATGTTGCTTTCAAGTAAAGTCGATGAATTGTATATATAGTAGAATGAGTCTTTAAGATTGGTTCTTTTTGGCAGACTTTAAATCCAAGCTTGTCTCTGTGACCTTGATCATGTAATAGCTGACAGGACCATGCTATACTTGGACAATACCCTAATACCCTTTTTATCTACACTATATTAAACTTATGCTGGAGCTCAGATGCACCATCAAGTTTTTTTTTGGTATTCAAAATGGAAGTGCACCTCCGCTTGGAAGTTTTACCCCGTCACACCATATATACCACATTCTGTAGGGGGCTCCACCAACATTCATACGCAAGTATAATAAAAATTTCTCTCTCTCTCTCTCTCTCTCTCATTTTTAAAAAAATGAGATACTAGTGTGCAGTTTTTTCATGTATAAGTATAATCAAAATTAAAATGAGATACTAGTGTGCAATTTTTTCTTGTATTAGTACCAAGTCCACCTGTCCACCCATTTTTCATTTAGATTGCTAAAGTCATGATTTAGCTTCATTTTTTTTGGAAAAATTTAAGTCTACCCATTGTCATTTATTGATGCCAAAATATGGCAATGCCATCTATTGCACCAAAGGTATCGATTGCTATTTCTCAAACATCGTGCAAGTCATTTGATTTGCATTGAAAAATGTATGGGTTTAAATGATTTGAGATTTGTGGTGCAACTATGTATATTGTTATTATGTAACTTTTTGACACTGTAGCAAGGAAAAAATGATTTTGACACTAACAAGTAGACTAGATCGGTGGTAAATGGACGGGTTTGAGCGGACTTGAGTTTGATCATGGAATAGGGCTGAATAATAGAACTATTGTAGTAGAGCCGTACTATGAAATATGACAATTAGAATACAATCATTATAAATACGATCGTGAAAAAAAAAAGCAAGAAGAAAAAATAAAGACAAACCTTCTATATAGAAAAGTAGAAATATATAATTAATGAGTAGTTTTATAGAATCAAGTCAAAATAGAGAGCCAGATGTAGTCTGATTTTATAAAAGTTACCAACTAAAATAGGAAAATAAAATTTAAAGTACAAATTAATTCAAAATTTGCAGAGTCTGATGCTTGAGCATCCACATGAATCTCCCTAGAATTTGGACCACATTACACCTAAAAAGTCACTTTTCTACTTTAAGAGTTGAGAGGAATAGTGCGTCTCTATTAAAGATGCACTTTAACAAAGATAAATTGTCAGAAGTGTTTTTGGGGGCTAATATTAAAGTCACAAATCCTAAGGGAACCGACGGGATTTCTACCGATGCAAATGTAGGGTTGAATCCCGTCGGTACGTATAGTGGGGTTGTATTGAAGTGGTAGTTTTAAGGTTTTCCTCCAAATCTTAGTTAAAGATGAGATTTAGAGAATGAGATGATGTGAACGCTTTTAATTAAGAAACGAAAATAAAGGCACAATAATATTATTCCATATTGCTGCCCATGGATCAGTAATCAGTAGATCGAATTCACGCAAATTCCATATGAGCAGAGCGGGGCAGTGGTGCAGCGGGGTTGCAACCACCACGAGATTGTATTTATTACGTCTAGTCATCTACTACTCTATAACACGATTAATACCTTCTTTTCACGATAGTCAGAGGTGTCTGGACTCACTTATATGCACCTCAAGTATTCTCCACCTCGATTTAGTAAAAGACAATTCATTCATGCTGTGACTAAGATTCAAAAGAAAAGTAAAACTTGGAATCCCTCCTCTCTCTCTAAGAGTTCGGCGATTAGAATTTCCTTGGGGGACGGGCGGCGGCGCCTCCCCCCTCCTCTCTCTCTGTGAACTCGGTGCGCTTTGATGTCGATGGAGCCGATCATTCTCGAGCAGTTTGCCTGCATGCACTTCTTCCCGATCTTCTTCACCGTGTGCTGCTCTATCGACGTAATCAGGCCGTTCCCGTCCTTGTCATTCCGGGTGTCGCATAGATCGAGTCCAGACAAGGTGGTAGTTCTTGGGCCGGAGAAAGCTGTTGGTATTGCTGGATGGTGGGGTGTTGCTGCTGTGGTGGTCTAGGATCAGATCAGTGGTCTATGTTGTTGGCTGCCTTGTGGCAGCGGTGGTGGTGGCAGTGATGGTTGCGGTCTTGGTCGGTTGAATTTAGGTGTGTGGATCCATTGTTTCTTTATAGATTTTTTTTTGGATTGTTGTTTTTGGGATCTGTTGTTTCTCACCTCTTGTGGGTGTCTTTCTCACCCCTTGCATGTGTCGTTTTTTCTTGTCTGATGAACTCTGTGTGAGTTTTGTGAGATACCTTGTAACTCTATGGCTCAGTTCGTGGTTAAGAGTAGTTCTATGTAAGAGAGTAGTTTCGATTAGTGGAACTTTATTTTCCCATATTGTAATGGTTTTTTCTCCGCATGCAATAGAAATCTTCTAAATTTTGACCCCCAAAAAAATACTAGGATTAAAAAAAAAATTTCTCTCTTGCTGTCTAAAGTTATCAAGTTTCGAACTTAAAATAATTAAATTTACAATTCATCCATGTTGCCACTAGAGTTTAATTGGATTCCCTGGCCTCTATAATACTTGCATGAACTACTGTTGCCACCACTCAATTTTTATTTTCATTTTGGGGGATTATAAAAACTAGGTGGGTGAGTGAGTGAGTGAGGTGAGGATGATATCACTGTTCAGGTCAGACTTCAGAGCGATCTCTTTTTCGTCTCATCTCGAAAGCCTGATGAGAAAGTCACACATGCCGCATAAATCTGCTTTGGCAAAACCGACTTGGCAACTTTCACTTCTTGTATCCCCATCCCAACACCAAAATCTTTAATCCCAATCGTTTATCTCGTATATTAATTTAGTGGAATAGAATCTGTGAAAACAATTACCAACTCAATTGAATATCAATAACTTGGCGAACAAATCAATATTTTTTTGTTTTTTTTGTTTTCGGATAACCAAATATTCAGGCTAACTAATTATGTGCCTGACCATATAAACCCACTGTTCACTAATGGAGGCATCACTTGAATGAACTAACTCTAAAATAATTGATAGCATTCGAGAGGTTGCGAATTTAGAAATGAGTAGAGAATAGCGGACTTGTGCTTTTATTAGAACTAAGAAATGTAGAGGGAGATCCAAACAAAACAAAGTATAATTAAGCATCGATAACAAATTGGCGTCCCAAGACAAATAGCTTTCAACCCATGTTTTGGGATTTCACAAAAAATCAAAATTTTAGGAGAAAGTAAACTCTAAATGTTTGACCTTGACCACTAGCCCAATCTCATTGGGTTTAAACAAATTGTACTTTATAGTTTTAAATGGACAAAAAATAAAAATTTACAGTTAGACCTTCCCTTTAACCTACCGAAGTACTCTCTTCATCCCATTTTAATAGTTTTTCTATGAAAAGACGTGTAATTTTTGGATAAAAAAATAAAATACTTTTGTTCATAGTTTTTTGAATTTTTCCGCCCCAAATGAAAGAATTAATCGAGATCTTTAATTTAGTGCGAAGATACTCGAAAAATTCATGAACCAAAGTATTTTATTTTCTTATCTGAAAATTGCACGTTTTTTCGTAGGGGACTATCAAAATGGGACAAGGAGTATTTTTTTTTTTCCAGAATATTTGCATCTGATCAACCTGGTTTTTCCTAGACGTGCTAAAATATTACAAAGCCTACAAAATGAATGATTTGGATAAAAAATTTAGAGCCCACACACGGTAAAGAAAAAATTGAGATACAGGGGGGGGGGGGGGGGGGGGGGGGGGGGGGTTATGGAGGAGAGCTATTTCGCAATTAATAGCCCCTGCCTTGTCCCTGCACAATCTCGATCTTTGCCTTTTGCTTTCTTAAGATGGTTTTTCTTCTTATGGAACTCTCTTTTTAATAGAGTCTAGACTCCCTACCCTTTCCGTAGCCTTCTGCGATCATAATAAATACTCTCTCTCTCTCTCTCTCTCTCTCTCTCTCTCTCTCCCTCCCTTCGGTTTCAGCGCTAGCTCTTACCGTCTATATATTTTACTACTGCCATACATAATATGATAATATGATACAACAACCCTTTCATTCACTTCTCTCTCTCTCTCAAACACACACACACACACAGAGAAGAAGAAGAAGAATAAGAAGAAGAAGAAGAGTAGCTAGTACTGTGGGGGTGGGGGGAAGTAAAGTACTAGTAAAGGAAGGGGAAGAGAAGAAGAAGATGTTGGGAAGGGAAGATGTGATAATGAGTGAAATAGTAGTAATGGAAGACATAAACAAGCAAGGTTTGCCGCCTGGTTTCAGATTCCACCCTACCGATGAAGAACTTATAGCTTTCTACCTCACTCCTAAGGTGTTCAGAGGCAGCAGCTTCTTCAGTACTACTGGATTAATCCACATTGCTGAGGTGGACCTCAATAGGTGCGAGCCTTGGGAGCTTCCAGGTACGTACGTACGTAGAATCATTCTACGAACAAATTAACCGTATAATCAATACACAGCTTTTTTTTGCTAGGCAATAATCCATCTTCACTCTTGCTCCATCTCAACAATCAGCATGGAACCATGGTGTCAACTAGCTAGATACATATGTACATATCTATAGGCAACAATGCTATGGTAACCAGTACTATATTTAATTTGAATACCATAAAAGGTATCAATATGACATTGATAAAATGTTCTTCACTACATGACAAATGGGAGATATTCTATCAATACTGTAGTGACACATCATGTGGTACCTAAAATGTGGTACTGAGATATGATCACCAAAGTATTAGTGAGCATCACTATCTAATTAAAGCTAGGATGTGTGTGAGAAATGAGAAAGCTCCCCCCCTGCACTTTTCCTAGTGTTGATCAATATGAATATGCATTTCATTCAACATTACCTCACATTCCTCTCTCCAATTGAACTTAACTGATGAGGTCCCAAAGTGAACCCCATTTTCAGGCTTTATAATCAATTTTTACCAGGTGGTTACGGTACTTTAAAACGGCTTATGGTGTCCCCAGCTAGCTCCCTCCTTCATGAGCATAATACATTATGCACACAAATACACATAGTACTGCCCAACCTAATTAAAGGTCTCGCCAGCTTTCTCTATCAGTTCCTGACACTTTCATACCCCATCTCTCTCTCTCTCTCTCTCTCTCTCTCTCTCTCTCTCTCTGTGTTAATTCCATGGAAAATCGTAATGCGTATATCACTTTCAGTGCTCTACATACGCAAACAAAGTTTTGAGTACGAATCCAGCACTCTCTTAAGGCTGGACCTTTTTTGTCCCTAAACAACACTACAATACATGCATCTTTCTCTGGAAAATATATACCCTTGCAGATAAAATCATGAACTTTTCTGACGTTCCTATTGCACCACACACTCACACACACACACACACACACACACACACACACACATATATATATATATATATATATATATATATATATATATAGAGAGAGAGAGAGAGAGAGAGAGAGAGAGAGAGAATTCACAGAAAAATGTGGACGTAATATGTTTATTTATAGATCTGTGTTATATATAGTACGATTACGTAGGAGTAATTGGTTGTGTCAAATTAATAGAGTAATAATGTTGGAGTAATAATTAATTGCAATATTCATGAGCAGATGTGGCAAAGAAGGGGGAGAGAGAGTGGTATTTTTACAGCTTGAGAGATAGGAAGTACCCAACAGGGTTAAGAACAAACAGAGCAACGGGAGCTGGGTATTGGAAAGCAACAGGAAAAGACAAAGAGGTGAAGAGCGGCAGCAGCAGCAGTAGTAAAGCAGTAGTAGTTGGGATGAAGAAAACGCTTGTTTTTTACAAAGGCAGAGCTCCCCGTGGTGAAAAGACCAAGTGGGTCATGCACGAATACCGACTCCTCCACGCCCCTGATCACTTCTCCTCCTCCTCCTCTCGCCAGGCCCAGTACCACACGTGCAAGGTACTAATATTTATCCTATAGTACTACTCCTCCCTCAATAAAACTCCACTCACTCACTTTCTTACACACAACCATGAGCAGTTGATCAACACTGGGCTATGCTATTAATCCCACTCACTTGACAATTAAAACCCTTTACATATATTTGTAACATGACCCCCCCGGCATTTCATCCATTTTGTGAGTTTTTTCTTTTTACGATCAGTTGACTTTATCTTTGTGTTTTGATTGATGCAACGAGATGAAAAAAGAAGAAGAAGTTAAAGGGACAAATGCTGTAACTGTTTGTCTATTTGACATCTTTCACTTTGGCTACTCATGGTTAAAATGTTACTGGCCGGTAAGGTATATTCTCAGGGGGAAAAATAAAATAAATAAGTGGTAACGTGTGGTGATGATCCAATATTGTGGTTAACGTTGTTCTTCTAATGACATAACGGTGGTTCTTCTAATGACACCAGACATAACGGTTATGTAACTTAGTTATAATATGTAACTTAGTTATGATATCCAAATAATGTCAAATGACTCAAATCAAAGGCTCGTTGTCAGAAACTTTTCCCCAAATCTTTACTAGCTTAACTTTGTACAGAATTCCGCTTATGGTAATGGTAAATTTTGCCTGATGTTCAGCGATTCTCACCCTTGTACCATATCTTTTGAAGAAGCTCTAATGGATAATTCTTTAATAAGGTTTATAATTCTCTAATGGATAATTCTTCAATTGTATCAAAAAAAATGATTGTTATAGCACCTACGACTACGATTGACATGTGCATTTAAAAAAATGACATGTGTTTACAGGATGAATGGGTGATTTGTAGAATCGTTCACAAAATGGGAGAGAAGAGAAATCCACTAGTATATCAAGGCCAAAGCTTCGGTAGCTACCACCACCACCTCCACCTATTCGAGGGAGCTTGTTCATCTCACAGTACCACAGGGGGTTCCTTTCCCCCCTTGCTTGAAAATGCAACAACAGCAAAACCATCAATAGCAACAGCTGCATTGCTACAGCCGGAATCTCAACCTCAAAACCATTTTGATCAAATGGATCATCAAATTCTTCTCTACCAACAACATACTAGTGACCACTACCTCCGATCAGCAAATTCAGCAGTACTGATGACAAACCCAATATTCTCCCCGGAAGGCTGTTGTTTTTCACCCAATCCTCATACCCACAACATCAACCCATCACCCTCATCCTCCATCCTCTTCAACTCCCTCCTTTCACGTCAACAAGAAGCCACTACTCCACAACAGTGCAAGACAGAGGCCAACTGCCCTATGCTGACTTGGGCTGGGTGGATAAGGTTACCTCTGAGACCGATGAGTACTACTCTCCATTTGCAAATCCCTTGTTTTACGGGATGGATTGTGGGGTAATGACAATGGGGTTGTCATCAGCTGCTGCTGATTCCACCACTGTTCCTGTGATGCCAACTACTACTTCAATCGCAGCTTTCAACAATCATAATAATGACAGGGCCGGCGTCCAATTCCAAACCTTGGTGGTGGATCCTACCATCAGTTCAGTTACAGGAGAAGTTCCCTGGCATTTGGATCCTTAAAGATCTTTTGAGCATTTGATTTTTAACGTGATGTGTATGTATAGTAGGAGTAGTGTTTCATAGTAGTAGTACCAGTACTAGTCTTAAATGGGAGCTAGCTAGGGAGGGGAGGGGAGGGGACCAGTCTAAAGCTTTAGCTAATAGCTCTACCCATTTTATCCAGCAATGCACGCAACCTTGTTTTTTTTATGATTTGGCATTTTGATGCTGCCTGCCTGCCTGCCTGCCTGCATGGCTGCATGCAGCGACGTCCATAGCTGAGCTATTGGATTCTACTATTACTCCCTCCGTCCCATAATATTTGTCCGGTCCGCAAAACGGAGACTACAAAATAATGCATTTCTTTCAAGAAAAAATTCAAATTTTTTTCACAAGTTAAAAGAACTCGTCGAGATCTAGTAAGTTGTTGAATTTTTTTCCAACTTTTCTTACAAAAATAGTATTATTTTTACGTCTCCGTTTTGCGGACCGGACAAATATTATGGGACGGAGGGAGTATTATATATGGCATTTGATGCGCTGCTTTGCACGTAACTTGTTTAATATTGTTGGAGATTTCGCTGCAGCTTAGGATTCGACCATGAATTGAAGATCGCGATGGCCTTTTGGGCGAATGCTTGTGCAAGTGTTTTTGAGAGAGAGATATACTCCCTCCTTCCCAAATTCTTTATTCGGTCCGCAAAAAAGACTGTTAAAAATAATGCAATTTTTTTAAAAAAAATTTTAAATTTTTTTTACAAATTAAAAATAATTTAATTTTTTATTACAAAAATTATATTATTTTTAATACTCCGTTTTGCAGATCGGACAAAAAATTTAAAACGGAGAGAGTATTTGCTTTGAAATGAGAGACGGAGGGGGGGGGGCCTTGGGGTGTGATGAGAGTCAGGTTTCTCAGGTGGTGGTGATAGCTCCGCTAGTGAGAGTCGTGTTTGATGTGTCAGCGTACGTTGATGAGATTGGAGTGGGTTTTGGATATATATATTTTTTTAACAGAGGGTTTTGGATATTTTACGTCACCTTTTATTCATCATTGATGAAACGATTGGGTCCCTACCTACCTATCTATCCACCTGATTCCTCAATGCATCCATGCGAGGGTCTACTACTAGACTACTAGTTTAGGCTTATGCGGGAGATATCTAACCCCACACACACACTCTCTCTCTCTCTCTACAGAGACAGACAAGAAAAAGAGTTTAAACTTTAATGGGTGTACTATAGCACGGTTTAATATTGTGATTTGTGCACTACTATGGGTACTTTATTTCCTTCCCTCTTTGCCAGATGTCAGCCTTTGTTCTTTTATATCATCTTGAAAATGATGGAGCAGATACTTCCTCCGTCCCAGTTTGTTTGTCCAATTTCGATATACGTGCATTTTAAAAAATTGTCTGTATTTCATAATCTATAATGTTTTACATAATTTTGAAAACATCATATTTTATATCTAATTGAGATCTATTAAATAAGATCCATATTGCATATAAAAAACATTATAAATTAAAAGATATAGACAATTTTGTAAGAGGTCCCAAATAGTGAAAATGGACAAACAAACCGGGACGGAGGGAGTATATTTGAGAGCCACGTATATTTGACAAATTTACCCTTTCCTTGACCCATACAACTCTCGAGAGAGACCTTGTTTGGTACTATTTTTTAAAGTTATTTTTAATGTAATAAGTGAGGAGAAATAAAGAGTAAATGTATTGAGAAACATGTAAACAAGAAAATGAGATGGAAACCAAACAAGGTGAGAGAGACTACTGTTTTGAAGTATACTTTTTTTTTTCTTTCGTCTTTTTTAGGTGATTGACAAGTCCAAGTCAGAATTTTAAGTCAAATTTACACAAATCAGATGAATGAGGAGTTCGGATTGAAAAGTTAAGTATTTTTTTTATTCAATTTTGTTTGCATTTGTTTGTTTGGATCAAACTTTTGTAACTTACTTATTCGTCTCGACGAGATGAATTGAAAAAATAAAAAAATTTGATTGAAACTTATAATTTTTTGAATAAAGGTAAAAAATAAGTAAAAAATACAACTTTTTAAAAAAAAAAATTTATTCCCACCGTCCCTTTTTAAGTATTCCACTTCGTAACTCCAACTTATTAAGAAAATATCATCATTACACCTTTCACGTCAACTTTTATATCTACTTTCCCTACTTACCCTTTATGGAGATATCATCATTACACTTTTACTCACTAACTTTTAAAAATGGAATTTACTTTTAGGGGCAAAACGAAAAATGTACCAACTTTTACCCACCAACTTTACAAAATGGACACTTATTAAGGGACAGCCTAAAATAAAATACTGGACTTTAAAAAGGGGACAGAGAGAGTATGAGTTTCGATCAAAATTTTATATTGGGGAAGAACAAAATGAGGGGAAAAGGACCCATATAGAAGGGGTTAATCAAGAGTTTTTGAAGCACCTCAAGTGTAATGGAGAGTATTTCGACGCCAGAAGATGAAACAAGTTTAGGAGAAAAAAAAAGTTTAGAAGAAAGAACGGCTAAAAGGAGATGCCTGGGGAAATGGCGCCACACAAACTTTTTCTGATTGGGTAAATGGTTGTTTTGTTATTACTTACAAAACTAAGGGCAAACTTGTAAAACATGTTGAAAGTGCTTTGTGATGTTATTGTCCAGCTCCGAAAGAATTGCAAAGCTGGTCTAGTTTCAAATCAAGCTTTGCCCTTACGCCCTTTGACCCGAGTAGGTTTTTAATAAAAATTTACACGAACAAATTTAGATTGTCCAAAATATTTTTGGATGGTTCGAATGAAAAAATGGACCAAACTGGTCCGGATCAAACTTGACAGGATCCAACCCCGAGTGGACTCTTTTATTCTATTTTCTTCTGTTTTGGGTACAAACGAGTCCTTTCTTCTGTTTGACTTTCTGAGGCACGGAGGCATCCCAATTTGCTACTAGTGACACATTTGGACTGTAGGAATATGAATGAATATATGGATGCATCAATTGATACTGTACTAGCTACTTGGTCTCCATCCCTTCCTATTGCATCATACCCTCAACAAAAGATTAATAAGCAGTCTCAAAACAACTAGGAGAAAATTAGAGACATCTCATGCTCCAAATTTGGATTCTTCAGTCGAACTCCATGCTCCCAAAAGTAGCTAGGTAATCCCACCACAATGGAAACAAGCTTGGGCCTGGAGGATCAACCCAATACAAGGAACTTTAAAATGACAATTAAGATAGAGTGTTAGTCTGAAGATGGCCCCAACATGACGGGCCTGGCCCAATATTCTTACTTCAATTCCTGTTATAATTACTGCAGTAATTCACCGATAGTAGTGAAATATGCATATTGCATCATACATGGTGGGGTGATTTGGAATAAAGTCCTCTTTGTGTGGGGTGGTTATAATCTCCCTTTGAAAAAGCCAGATTTGGCGACTACAGCTGTGGTTTTCTATTGTCTGTCATCGGCATTTTTGTCCAGCTATGAGGAGAGACTTTACTAGATTTGGGTACACCGCTCTCTTGATCAAAGTCTGAGGCTATGTAACGCATATTATCATACTACTAGGCAACCACCCCATGGACAGTTGTCTGAGCTGTACCGAGGTAGCCAGGAACTTCGACATCAAAGCTGAGTTATGGAAGAGTAGGGTGATTTTGTTTTTTGTTGTCGTCGTCGTTCATCATCACTTTGTTTGGTTTAGATTTTAGACAGTTATTTTGGATGTAAAGAATGGCAATGAGTATAGAGAGATAGAGAGATTAATTAGAAACTGTGCCGATAGTAAAAAGTTACTCTCAAAAAGGGCAACCAAGCGGAGTGAATGTCTTCCTTTGTGGAAGGTAGTCCTCCCCTACGTGTACATCCTTTGTCCTAGCTCCCTGCGTGGACATTCGGTGTCCTCCTTCTTAGAGAGGATTTCTCTCTCCCTATTGGGAGTTTGATTGTAATTCCGAAGTACCTCATGTGTCAGATGTCTTTTTCAGTTTTGCAATATATCTTAGGGAATGGAGACTTAGCCAAAGATCCCTCATATTTTTATTTTTTAAGCTTAATGACATATCTTTTGTAATCAAATATAAGAACAAATGTGCCTATAAAAGTGCCAAAACGCTAGGGTACCTTATAAAAGTACCTATATATGAAAGTAACTAAAACTCTAGGATATCCTATGAAAGTGTCTAAATTACTAAAACTTTATAATAGAAAAATGCATCCTAAAACCCTATAAAAGTGCCTAAACATATTTTGGCCTTATGGCTAAAATACTCAAAAAATTGAAGGACCTCTACTGAATTTTAACGGACTTTCTTACAGCCACTTTGGATTGAGGGGTTTTATGAGAAAAGAAAGAAAAGAGTTATAGTTTCTCTTGAAATCCCTCATTTGAATTCAACAGTTTGGTGAGATCAGTGGAGAGAAAAATACAATAAAGAAATGTTTTGATTGCTCCTTTTCCTTTCTTAACTCTCACTTTTCCACCATCCAAACAAGCTTTTAGAGATAAACTGTATAGGGAGACCTAAACTTGGATCCATATCAGAGTGAACTTGAAGCTATACTGGGCGGGTGGCATGTTGGGATTCCATTTCTCCAAAATGAGGAAATGGTTGTTGAATTAAGAACCACAACTTACCATTCATGATACGGATCGCATCCGTCTTGGAGGGAAGAATAAACTACTGGTAAATGCCCTTGCCGATCTCCAGAACTCTACCCCATATAAGAATTAAGATACCTATTAGTTTTGAGCCCACCCAGATCGATTGACTGGTTTCTGAGATATGATCTTCCCGAAAAGGCTGGTTCGACACTCTTTCTCGCTAGCCTTAACATCATCGTCTTGTAGGGTTACCTCACTTTGTTCACCTTCTGTACATGCATGAGCCCGAAAGAAGGAAACGATTGGATAGATCATCATCTGGATTGATCGGAGACTGTGACATCTTGGAGAGTGCATGCATGCATGACACCGGTAACGCAAGTAAACTAGGACGGGGAGGGTGCATGTATGCGGTTGGAAGGTTAAGGTGGTGTATGGGGGGTGGGAGAGCTGAGGGGACAAAAGGAATCTGGGAAAGGATAAGGAGGAGATTTTAGGGCTTACTCCAGGGGGGAGATCTATTCTTGCTTAGCAAGACATGATATTCCACGAGGGAGTCGTAAACATGGTTGAGTCCGATTTTTGGTCACAAACCATTTGCACTAGTCAAAAATTGCATAATATTAATAGCCTAATGAAACATTTTTGGGTAATGATTTTTGCATTCCCATATTTTATAACCACACACTTCCCTTTTCGTCTGTGAAGTTACAATATTTTTTTATAGGCAAATGTGTATGTTTTTCATAATTTTGAAAACTTTTCATTATAGAACTAATGGAGATCTATCAAACAAGATTCATATTGTATATTTTTTAAGATCCATATTAAAAAATATAGACAAAAGACATAAAAGATACAAAGAGAATAATGGACAATGAAAATAAGACGGAGGGAGTATTTTATTTTGTTGAAGTGAACTGTTCAAAGACTGGCGCCCTGATATCGATTCTGCATGCAGTTTTACTCTTCCCGTGATTGGGCCCCCAACCATATAAAATCAGTTCAAGAATGGATTTCACAATGAGTTTATCCTAGTTTGGCAGGCAACCCATCCATTTAGCGCCCCATCTTTCATCCCCCAATTTTCTTCCGGGCATAACTGCCTGCACTAGTGCAAATTTTGCCTTTTAAAATACAAACCATAAACTGCGAGGTAGAAGTTGTAAAATAATTTAGTGGAGTAATTTAGACTTTCTTTTGCCACATAACAACGGATATAATACAGTTTTTTCTTTTATTTTCTTATTAAAGAATTTACAGAATCTCAGCAATTTCATACGAAATCATTGAAGAGCAAAACAAGAAGATGAGAGAGAAAGCTTAGGTCTTTGTTTCCCTTATTTTACTCGATGGTCTTTTACACAGGAAAGTCAGGCTTTTATACCTGAGTTACTTCCTAATCACTTGACTAATTACAATCCTCTCCCTGATTACAACTAACCAAATCTAATTACAAGTATCCAACTAACTAAGAAGCTGACGTGTCTGAATCTGTTGAGGAGCTGTGATCAGGTGCCCTTTGACTCCTTTACACCCCCCTGCAAACTCAGGGGTGGGTTAGCAACACGGAGTTTGGACTTGAGAAGCTGAAACCTAGAAACAGACAATGCTTTGGTGAAATATCAGCTGAAACTTGTGGATGCCTGTGATTGGAAAGATTGAGGCATAGAAGTAGAGTGAACCACTGAAGCAGAAGAGGAACCACTGTCTCCAAGCTGTACTGAATGCCCCTGAGAACTACTACCACTCACCTCAGATACACAAAGATCTTTCAACTTTTGTGTAGCCACAAAGACACTACTTATGTCCTTATCAGACCTGGACTTACGAGTTTGATGTTCTTCAGACTTCAAGATGGACACAAGCTCCTGAAACTTCAAATCTCTATGTGTCCTCAAGGTCTGTTTTAACGAAGCATATTGTTCTTCTGGTAAACCATTAATAGCATGAAACACCATATCATCATCATCAACTTCATAACCAACAGCACTCAATTTTTGTGCACAGATTTTAAGATCATCAATATACTGATCCATAGTACCAGACTTGGAGAAACTAAACAACGTTCTCTTGAGGTCATGAAGATGTGACCTAGACAAGGAATTAAATCTATTTTCCAAACAGATCCATACATCAGAAGCATGTTCAAGCCCTAATACGAGAGGTAACGTAGACGAAGACAGTGTTGCAGTTAGACAGGATAGCAATTGATTATCAACAAGAGTCCAAGCTAGATAAGCAGGATTTGTAATCAAATTGTTACTCGTATCACGGATCTGCAGAGGTGGACAACGAATATTCCTTTGACATAGTGTTTGGGCTGAATTAGCTCAAATCAATCGACAAATAATTGTGTGCGGGCGTGCCAGAAAAGAAATAACTTCAAAGAAGAAATTACTCTTTTCAAATGATTTGAAACAAACAATTTCAATCAGGCAATTGTGTTATCTGTCCGATTACCTCAACTAAGAGGATTTTTCCTTAAGGTATCAACCAAATAAAAGATTGACGCGCTTCGAAATCAGAAAAGATGATTGAACACAAACAAACCTGAATCTAATCAAAGGTAAGTTTGTATACAAACACTCTTAAGATTTTATCAAGAATAATAAAGAAATGCAAGCACACTGAATTTAATCGAAAATGAACTTGCAAACAACTATTCTTTGGTAAGAAAAAACTTAAAAGAAATAAGAGAACTTGAATTTAATCGAAAGTAGTCTTACATGCAAATAAGCCTTCAACTTACAAAAAGACCCTATTCTAAACTAAAGCTAATCTAAGATAGATCTCTGAGCAATCATTTCGTATGAATTGTCAGATGATATGGATTTTTTGTGTGTGTCTCTCTTCACTTGCTTCTTCTATTTATAGACGCTGAACTTGTCTTCGATCCCCACGTCTTCGATTGATATCCATAGTGGCCGCATAAATCGGTTGAGAGGGGTCTTCGAACGGTTATCTTGATATTTCTAGAATTCTTTCCCCCCTGCATGCTTCGATAATGGTATTCGTGGCTTCATGCTTAAATAACGGTTCCCACTTCCACGCAACGTGGGTTAATGTCACACGTTAGGCTCCGAATAATCCCCTGCAATCATGTCCAACATTTATTATAAACCAAGACAGTAATAGTACCGTTCGATGTTTCCAAAGATCAATCAACGGTTTAAATCAAACTGCTTTTAAAACCATCCTTAATTATAGCCTAAACGCCGTCGGTTCCAATCAAAACGATACCGTATAGTACTAAAACAACATCACCATTAAACCCTGCAATCCTCTGTATCTCGGGTTTAACTAAGATGTGTTCTGATTGGTCAACACACTATTTGGTGCCACGTGTAATTTTCTTATTGGGTGGCATATTTTAGGATGTAAACACATAGTCAAGAAATCCATTTGCTCTAAGCGCATTTAGAACTTGAGTTTTCCACAGAAGATAATTGTCGGTACTTAGCTTTATCGTCACCAGCGATTGGAAGTTAGACACCAAGAAAGCTAGGGCTGTGGGCATCGCCACTTCATTTTCAGTAGAAGACGAAATCGAAGACATTTCGTCAGAGAAATAAGATGTAGATTGAAGAGCTTTGTTGAAAAATCGTCGACAAGGATCGAGAGAAGGACTTTCGTCACTCACGGCTCTGATACCATAAAGAATTTACAGAATCTCAGCAATTTCATACGAAATCATTGAAGAGCAAAACAAGAAGATGAGAGAGAAAGCTTAGGGCTTTGTTTCCCTTATTTTACTCGATGGTCTTTTACACAGGAAAGTCAGGCTTTTATACCTGAGTTAATTCCTAATCACTTGACTAATTACAATCCTCTCCCTGATTACAACTAACCAACTCTAATTACAAGTATCCAACTAACTAAGAAGCTGACGTGTCTGAATCTGTTGAGGAGCTGTGATCAGGTGCCCTTTGACTCCTTTACACTTATGAAACCCGACATAACAGGAAATTAATCTGGTTCTGTTATGGAAGAACAGACAACCTCGGTAGCTAGGTGCCAAAGTTGGTAGCATGTGCCGGGGTTTCGGAGGGTAAAGGCAAGTCGGTCCGCAAGGGATTTGGAGAGTAGAGGCAAGTTAGGTCCCTGGTATCCTGATTGACGTTTGGCTGCAAAGTGCATTCTGAATTTTTGTGCGCGAGGTTAACCTTTTGCTCCAGGAGAGAACAAATTAAAGTCATTTAGGATTTTGGAGATGGTGTGGCAGTTTGCTACAATCGCTTTGGCAAAGAGGACCAGGTCATCGGCAAAGAAGATACCGGAGAGCTTTGTGTGCTCATAGCATTTTTTGTACGTATGCTTTTCATTTTCTGGTTTTCCCCCCTTAATTTCCATTGCGCTTATCTCGCTGGATCCATATATGAATGGCTGATGAATCGTATACATAACTGAGTGCCTAACGAAAGAAGTTGGGCTTCAGAGATAGTCCACGGATCGATCATATGCGTGCACTTAAGGACGGAACCAGGATTTTACCTTAGCAGTGACAAAATATATGCTAAAAAAATCTAGTAGTGGCAAGACTATATAAGTTGGACATAAATTTTTTTTTATATATAATAATTGCATTTTTTAAAATTTTTGTCGTGGTGGTCGCCGCTACTAAACCCCCCTTGAGCCTATCCTTGCATGCACTTTATATTTTACGCTAGCTCTGGAGCGGAGGAAGAAATAATTGGCTTGTTCTATAGTATTATATTTTGTTCCAAAGCAAGAACACTCCCTCAAGCGTCCAGCCTTTGGCTGGCCAACGAGAAATTTGTAGCGGGCCGAAATATCTATGGTTCGAAAGGTTCAGAGGGTTCTTTCATACTCAAAACCAATAGAGTGGGTCCCTAATCAGTTCGTCTGTAACGTCAGTACATATCGTGGGAAGGCACTCCGCTATTCCGCCGAGCGCGTACCGACCCCCATAGGCTCTCCCGAGTGTATTCCCTTTCTGGCATGTTTTACCGCATGATCGCTAGCTCGATAAAACTTTAGCACGTTCGGCGGTATAAAGCTTTCGTTCGGAAGGTACATTATCATAAAATATCCCAGGAATAATGCTTGTAAGTGGGAATCAAAGGGTCATCTAGAAACTTTTTACTTATGGCTGAAAGTGACATGATCTAGAAGCTTTCTACTTATAGTCGAAAGTGACATCATCTACTTATCCAACACACAAAGTCTTGCCTATAAATAAGGTGTGATACCACAAGGTAAAGGATCGAATCTCTCTCATTCCTACAAACTATACTAAAAGCATACTTTCCTCCACCTCTCGAGCTCTTGCTAACTTGTCGTCGGAGCATCTTCCCGGAGATACACCCCTTTCGATTTTCAGATACCCAGTTGAACGTTCTATCCTTTCACCATACAATAGCAAGGAGGAAGAGGTTGGATGATTTTTTAAGCCCCACAAGTTTAAAGAAAGAAGACAAAGTGACGGACCTACTGAATTCCACTATTTTGATAGCCGAGCTCTTATTGATTAAAATACGGTTGATCGCCTGGTCATTGCTCAAAGGTGCATGTGCTGTTTTTTTTTTTATATCGTAGACGGATTCAACAGAGGTGACTGTTTATATTTTTGTAGACTTAATGATAAAGTTGTTGTTTATTTTACTATATATAGAAATCAATACCACCGAGGGTGGTAGTCCAGCTGGCATGGGTGATGGAGCTTGCATGCCTTTCCCTCCATGTGCACTCGGATTCGAGCCCCTCCAGTGGCAAAAAATTTATATGGGTTGGAAGGACGCGTGGAGGGCCCTATGCCAGCTGTGCACCTAGGTGGTGTTGTGGTGACGGTTTGTCCTCACGGATATATAGTAGCTATGGCTCGAACCGAACATTCCACAGCGGGTTGGGAGCCCCTATGGTCACGCCCAAGGGGGGTTGCTACGCCGGTCGCCCCCTCCTACCCTTTTAGTTATCAAAAAAAAAAATATATATATATATATATATATATATCAATATTTTATTGTGTTTCCCTCAAATCAAATTAAAAGTCCACATTTATGTTCGAATTTAGGGGGGTTGTGTGTGGAATCCGGCTCCTGTCCAATCCATAGGGAATTGAAGGATCCTTCAATTACAATTCAATGGTCAGGATTATCCTAGTATCTCTAGCCCCAATGCTCATATATATGGTATTCTACGGACACTCAATTACTTTCCAATTAGTATCACATTCCAGGCACCAATTTACCAAATTCTAAACATTAGTTAAATTTTATATCGTAACTTTAATAACAGGTGCAGGTTCAAAGAACTCCTTTAGCATTTCTTCTAAAATATTTTTTATGTAAAAATTATTTTATGTTCAATTACTTAATCTTATGATTGCTTTCTAATTTCCATAACTCAATCTTAATTTCAACTTTCTTACATACAAGAACAATTACATCAATGAGCACATGACAAAATGCGAAGCACATGTGGAAATACACTAGTGTCAGTAAAAAAAATCTCATGAGCTACATAATAAAATAATATCAGCGAAAAAAATCATGCTGAAAGAAAAAAAATTATTGATATAATATTAGTAAAAAAATCTTCATCAGCTATATGATATCTTGAAAAAAATCCTCATGAGGTATATAAAAAAAAATTTCAGAGGCAGATTTAACGGGGAGAAAAGACGTTGGAAAAAGTGCAGCGGGACCGATTCTCAAATCAAATCTAAGGTGTAACATTTCTTTTTTGTTAGTAATTTCCACCGCTACCTTACATGTTCAAGTTCGACCTCTTCACTTATTAATTCGTACCTTAGATCGGACACGGATCCCACTTAATAATTCCTATCTTAGATCGGACAAGTCACACAATTGCCAGCACATACACATGCATGAAATAGAATTACTAGTATTATATACAGTAGCACCATTTTGAATTAACTTAAAGTTGCACAAGTTAATTATTTTTGTTTGTATTTTGTTAAAAGCTCATTCAAGATAATTAGATTGGTACATAATTTAAAAAAATAAAAAAAGCAACCTTCACATGTACAAGCTTGCTAAGAGTATCTCTAATTTTGACTTCAAACTTGGAGATGACAATTTTTTAATCTAAGGATTTATTTGGTAATTTTACCACCGCAAAATTCTCCATCTCCAACCAACCATAGAGTAAAATTTGTACTAGTATTAAAAAGGGAGAGCCCTACAATCCTATCTCGATCGTTCATCAATGGTCCGAATTCTACAAAGACTCCTTCTTTTTGGAAAGAAATTACAATCTTTTGCGGGGAGAAGTATTCCAACAAAATCTTACTAGTACACTAAAACTATTTTTGGACAGCTTAAATTACAAAGGTTGCTTTGTGCTGTCCAAATTAACACAGAACAAGCTAACCGGAGAGAAACCAGATTTTTTTAAAATTAGTACTGATGGAGTAGTATTATGAATCCGGGCTGTCTACTCTCGCTCTTCACTAATTGGGATTAAGATGTAGTAGTAAATCTAAGGACGTTGAGCATGCATGACGTAACGTAATTTGAATTATTAGTCTCTTTATTAGATGGTTGGATGGGCGGTGACGTGTTATTTATAGTATAGGACAGAAGAGTTGAAAAAAAAAAGAAGAAACAGAAAGAAAGAAAAATTAAAAACAGATGGAATTGGGATTGGGTGCATGCATGCATTGCATGATCATGTGGGTGGGGAAAGGAAAGGATCGATCGAGATATCTCTCGTAGTACAAATTAATAAGCTCCATGTGGAGGCCGCCGCGCCCGGCCCAGTAGTAGCTACTACACTACTACTCCATCTAATAGTCGTCTCAGTCTCCCCGGCCCCATTAATTAATTACTGTAGATTATTATTATTATTATTATTAATAGAAACCCCGCGACTTACGTGACAATAATATATACTCCTAACAATGTTTCGTCTCTCTCTCTCTCTCTCTCTCTCTCTCTCTCTGAAGGTTAGATCGATCCATCTTCTTCTTCTTCCTCTTAAATTACTAAAACACTAATACACTATATCAATTTAATTTTCAAGTAGAAAAAATTATATATATTTTTTAATACTCTGTTTAGATCGAATAAAACAATCACACAATTGAAGCAAGCTAGGTTCTTTGCTAGCTAGATGGTAGAAATTAATACTCTCATATCTTCAATAGTAATTTTGAATTTAACAAGTTATACATACTCGATCTCTTACCATGCTATATATTCATTTGAAATTGTACTGGTCCAAGTGGATTCACATATGATATACTAGATCATTTGGGGATATTTATCTTGACGGAGAACCTAGGCATGGACTTTTATTTTTCTAACAAGTCTCGTATTTTCTTTATGCGAAATAACCTATATATGTGTAAGAGTATTACTACCTAAATATAAATCGTTTTCTAATATTGCGAGGTAAACCTGAATACTTGAAATTCAATAGATTTCTGATTTTCTTCTGATGGTTCAATGCCCGTTGCTCATACATAGCCCTTTCATTGTTATCCATGAAAATTATCGCTTCTTATAAAGAAAAAATAAAAGGTGGTTGAAAATAGTACCGATCGAGTATTAATGTGAAAAGAACTAGTACAGTATTAATTAGAATTCAAATTATATACTATGCCAATTTGAATGTCGTCCCAACTACCTCTCAAAGTTAATAATCAATGTATAAATTTGTAGTCAAATACTATAGTATATGTGAGTAATCAGTATAAATATCCCGACAGACCCTCACCTTCCCCCAAAAGAAATACTCGTAGGAGTAATATGGGCAGTGGGTTTTTTCCTACTGCAATTCAATGATTCATAGTCTCACCATTTCAATCAGGCTAGCTACTTGAACAAGTTGAATCATTAAGAGTTGATTTCACTAGCCATCCGCTAACAAAATAAGTACTTAATTAGTTTTTATTCAATAATAATAACCCATGTTCCACTAATTTTATTGACTTTCACCAATCAAGAAAAAACAAAAGTTTCCAATAGTTCAAGAGGTTTGTTTGATCACTGTTTTAGTTGAAGGGAGCAAAGTGATCTCACTCCTAATTGAGGAGGTGTTGGTGAAATTAAAGCTCGAACTAATATAGTACTGACAGGTTCCAAAATTTGATACAACACTCACACATTGAAGAGATGGTAAGACAATCAGCACTGAAAGAGAAAAATAAAAGCTGGAAACAACTCGGTCTTATTTTAGTTGTCTATTTTTGTTTTTCGTACCGTTTTCTTTAAGCTTATATTTTTTAATCTACAATATTTTTCATAATTTTAAAAATTTTGTATTATAGATCTAATTAAAAATTATTAAACAATATTCCTATTGCATATTTTTAAAGATTTATATTAAAAGATATAAGTGTTGAAAAAATAACAAAAATGAACAATTAAAATAAGACGGATGAATGGAGTAGTAAATAGGAGAGGATCTAGCAGGGACTAGGAGTGAGACGGCTCTCGATGGCTTGGACTGGTTGGAAGGTCGAGATTAGTAGGTTGCATTGTCTTGTCACCCCCCTTCTCTTCTCTATTCTTTTTCCCCACGATTTCTATTGATTCTTAGGAAAAAGATATTCTACTTTCTTGGAATAACTTCATTTTTCCCACTTTCCTCCGCAGTTTTAGTAATCTTCCCTACACTCCTTTTCAAGATTGTTGGTGGGCATCAACCGGTGGAGGAGCATTCCACATGGAATGAAAGTCGCATGGTTTCTGTAGTGAAAATAGTGGTCGGAATGAAAATGAAGACGATGAGTACTCTTTCTTGTCTTGCTTGGAAGGTACACTGTATTTCTTTATGGTGAACTGAATCATTGAGGGACTGTTGAAGGGTTGTTGGACTCTCTCTCTCTCTCTCTCTCTCTCTCTCTCTCTCTCTCTCTCTCGCTTCGGGGATTACTAGTAGTATTTTTGAAGGCTTTAGTTGTCCGCATACTAGAGGATTCCACAAGAGCCAGCTTGTCTCTTTAAAGATATTTTATCGTCACGTTCTGTACAAAGAAGTTTTACGGTGTCATTCGGTTGTACCTTTCAACGGTTTACTCTCTTGCTCCCTAGTAGAGAGTAGAAGTTCACTCCAATTGTTCTCGTGTTCGACCTCACACCTTTCTGTTTCTCCAAAGGTTAGAAAATCTTCCCTTTTTCAGATCTCTTAATCTCCTACCTTTCTAACACTTTCCTTCTTATGGACTTTTTCTCTTTTTAGCCATTGATGTTAATTAGTGGCTTTGATTTCCCATTTGTGTGGTTTTCTCTACTGTGAATTACCAGGGAATTTTTTACACCGCCCAGAACTTTGATTTCTGCAGTGATTTGGGTTGCTGATTTAAGAGCATCAGATCTTGGTTCGGTTTTGGGAATTGGTTGATTTGGTCAACCCGTTGATCTGGGTTTATCTCCTACTCTTAAAGTCAGTAGAGTTTGGAGCTGAGTTCCGGTCAGGTCAGAAAAAATGAAGGAGGCTGCGTTAGTGGCCATTGCTGCCGCAATCGGTAACTTCTTGCAAGGTTGGGATAATGCTTGTATTGCAGGTACTTTCCTTCTTCTAATTACCTATTTCTTGCCAGTTCGGGGGGGGGGGGGGGGGGGGGGGGGGGGGGGGTGGGGTGGGAATACTCCGTACCAATTCCTTTTTTTAAAGTTTGAATTTACTCCTAGTAAGGACAGATGTGGATTTGATATTGTCCAACTACGTTGGTATATCCATACGCTTGTTGCATATCCATACACTTGTTGCTGAATTCCCAATCTAGTGTTCCAATCTGTGGGATTTTTATGCAGTCCAATCTAATAATTTACCATGGATAATTAATTTGTTGTTTGCCCAATCTAGTAGGTTGGTAGATTTGATAACCATATCCTTGTTCCTGAATTCCCAATCTTGTGGTTAGTATAAACTGGATTGCAAATTCAGTCCATCATTTTTCTTTGTTTTGACTTGGGAAATTAAATTTTATGCTTTTATGTGTGTTTCGTACTTTTCTTGCCCTTCTCAGAAACAAGTAGAGAAGGAAAAATTCATTTAGTCTTGATATGACGTATGAGTAATCCAATGTTCCATTGCCTGGAGTTAATGATTGATTATGTTTACTTTCCTACATTACAGGAGCCATAGTGTACATAGTGGATGAACTCGATTTGGAAACTACTGTAGAAGGCCTTGTCGTGGCCATGTCACTTATTGGTGCCACAATTATCACAACTTTCTCAGGACCCATATCAGATTGGGTGGGTCGGCGTCCAATGCTAATAATGTCATCATTGTTCTATTTTGTGAGTGGTTTGGTAATGTTGTGGTCTCCCAATGTCTATGTTCTACTTGCAGCAAGGCTATTAGATGGATTTGGAATTGGTTTGGCTGTTACTCTTGTCCCAATTTACATATCTGAGACAGCTCCTGCAGATATAAGGGGATCGTTGAATACTCTTCCACAGTTCACTGGTTCCACTGCAATGTTTTTGTCATACTGTATGATTTTTGGAATGTCGTTGATGTCTTCACCTAGCTGGCGAGTGATGCTTGGAGTTCTTTCTATTCCCTCTCTTCTTTACTTAGCATTAGCAGTGTTTTATTTACCTGAATCTCCAAGGTGGCTTGTGAGTAAAGGAAGGATGCTTGAAGCAAAGCAAGTTCTACAGAAGTTACGTGGCAGGGAAGATGTTTCAGGTGCATTCTCTGACCTCATTCTTTTGCGAGTGTATGAATCTAAAGGGTTGAGCCACCTGTAGTCTCTTTGGATTTGGTGGATCAACTTATGTATCCTGATTCAGATTTTAAATTATGCTCTAGATATTCTTAGATGAATGTGGCTGCTGGAATCACTACACCTCTCTTTCTTTGTTCCTTCTTTGGATTCACTTTCTCCGGGAACAGTTCTTTAACGTGTAGTATCTTAAGCTAGACAGGCGCAGCTTTCTCAGGAGTCTTGTTGCATGTATAGTAATTGTGTACCAGATATATATTTATTATTTCCTGTATCGTTAAATTCATATTTAAGAATAAATCCTGCAGAAATCATGTTAGCATGATCGATTAGGTTTCAAATACTACGATAATTGTTTCATACAAGTTTTTAGGCCTTTCTTCTTATTGGGATCCAGAGCATACAGATCCTGAGAAAGAAGACTAGTCACAAATCCAGCTTATTAGTTTTGTGTCGACATCAATGAGAAAGACCTCTCAGTAGATATTTCTGAAATTTTTTTTTTTTTGGTTCAAAATCTGCCGTGCAAGGATGAATAACTTATAAGGTGTTCAACATCTATATCACCTTGTCCTGGATAGTGGTTTTTGAATTGCACTATTCTTCCTTGCCACCTATAGGTTATCAAAAGAACTTCACAATCTTCTAATCGAGTGGATACTTATGCTTCTTGATTCTCAGGAGAGATGGCTTTGCTAGTTGAAGGTCTAGCTGTTGGTGGTGAAACATCTATAGAAGAGTATATTATAGGCCCAGGTGGAGAATTTGAAGAACCAACTACTGATAAAGACCAGATAAAGTTATATGGTACTGAAGCGGGCCGCTCTTGGGTTGCCAAACCTGTTACTGGTCAAAGCAGTCTTGGTCTTGTCTCTCGCCAAGGAACCATGGTGAACCAAAGCATGTCACTTATGGACCCACTTGTGACTCTTTTCGGTAGCGTCCATGAAAAGTTCCCTGAGACAACAGGAAGTATGCGTAGCACAATGTTTCCGAATTTTGGCAGCATGTTCAGTACAGCAGAGCCTCAGGGCAAAAATGAAGATTGGGACGAAGAGAGCCTTCAGAGGGAAGGTGAGGGTTACGCATCAGACGGTGGCGCTTCTGACGATGATTTGCAAAATCCATTGATTTCACGTCAGACGACAAGCCTGGAAAAGGACATGCCCCCTCCTCCTTCCCATGGCAGCATTCTAAACATGAGAAGAGGTAGTAGTATCCTGCAAGGAGGAAATGCAGGAGAAGCAGGTGGTAGTACAGGAATTGGGGGTGGTTGGCAATTGGCATGGAAATGGTCTGAGAAGGAAGGTGAAGATGGGAAGAAGGAAGGAGGGTTTAAAAGAATTTATTTGCACCAGGAGGGGGTTCCTGGGTCGAGGCGTGGCTCTATTCTTTCAATTACTGGTGGTGATGTTGGTGCGGAAGGAGAGTTTATTCAGGCTTCTGCTTTGGTTAGCCAGCCTGCTCTTTATTCCAAGGATCTCATTGATCAGCATGCAGTGGGGCCCGCAATGGTTCACCCGTCTGAGACAGCTTCGAAAGGGCCAATTTGGGCTGCTCTTCTTGATCCAGGAGTCAAGCGTGCGCTAATTGTTGGGATTGCAATTCAAATGCTTCAGCAGGTACGATATGGCTTTTTTCGTTGGTGGCTCCTGATACTCTTCTGGTTTTCTTGCTTAAATATGGAAGTATGCAATCTCCTTGCATTGATTTAGCTTTGTTTCTTCTCCATTTTTATGAACTCTTTGTCTTTTTTGATGTGGACTTCTGCTACTCCCCCCATCCCCATTTGTTGGTCCCGTAAGGGAATTCAAAATATCAAGGAAACATCATCATTGCACTTGTCACATTTTGTTAAAGCATCCAACTCCAAACCAATTGGCAAAGAGTGGAGAGACTGCCCATGCTCATATACTAGTTTTGGAGGAGATAATTAACCAATGTGGGACAAATCCCAACACTCCCCGGCACGCGTGACCCCTGACTCACACGTGGAGAGGTAAACAAAGGATCCGGAACACACAGATCACAATGAAATAAAGTGCAACTATGGCACAAACAAAGGGGAAAAGCCTCTGAAAGCCTAGCTCTGATACCATGTTAAAGCATCCAACCCCAAACCAATTGGCAAAGAGTAGAGATGCCGCCCAAGCTCATATACTAGTTTTGCAGGAGATATTTAACCGATGTGAGACAAATTCCAATACTCCCCCGCACATGCGACCCCTGACTCGCACGTGGAGAAGTCAACAAAGGATCCGGAACGCACGGATCACAATGAAATAAAGTGCAACTATGGCACAAACAAAGGGGAAAAAGCCTCTGAAACTCTAGCTTTGATACCATGTTAAAGCATCCAACTCCAAACCAATTGGCAAAGAGTGGAGAGACTGCCCATGCTCATATACTAGTTTTGGAGGAGATAATTAACCAATGTGGGACAAATCCCAACACATTTTGATTTTCTCTTTCTACCCTTCAAGTCTTTTAAGACCATCATCATTGACTTCTCTTATTGCAGTAATTAATTTCGAAAGGGAATGATAATTTTTTTTTCATAACATTTAAAAAGGAACAATCATTTTAGGACAACAAAAAGTGGCAAAAGGGACCAACAAATCGAGACGGATGGAGTATTATCTAAATCTTTGAGTGCGCTTAAATTTCACTTTAAAGTTATAGTCATTTAAGATTGGAAAACAGGTTTCTAAAAATTATTCCATACTCATGATGATGGAATTTAATTTATCCACCTGGAATTGTAATTTTTATGTGTAGAAAGGAAGGTAGTACCTTGCAACTCTCATTGAGTTTTGATGTTGCGAATGATCTTATCAGCAATTTCCGGAATTTTCTTCTACCAACTACAGCAAATGTGTGACACTCCTTGATATATTTGATTTATGAGAAAATGTGATATGGTTAATGTGTACCTGAGGACCAACCACCAAGAATTTTGTTTAATTGCCTCTTTTCTTGTAGTCAACTACCTGATCTTTGACCTGAGTTTGGGAACTTTGTTCTGAGTTTCGTGTTGTCTTGGGTCTAACGATTTTCAGTGATTCATACTTGCAGTTTTCTGGCATAAATGGAGTTCTGTACTACACCCCTCAGATTCTTGAGGAAGCAGGAGTTGAAGTTCTTCTTTCCAGCCTTGGACTTGGTACAGAGTCCTCTTCCTTCCTTATTAGTGCATTAACAACCTTGTTGATGCTTCCTGCTATAGGTGTTGCAATGAAGCTCATGGATATCTCTGGCAGAAGGTAAGTTTTAGTTTTCCTCTTCCCCTTTCATTGAAATTTGAACTAGTCTGCATAAGAGAGGAAAAGCTAAAAATGAAGTACTGGTTTTTGCCCATAAACCAAGAACTTATTAGTGGATCGGCTATGCAATGGAGCAGGCCAAATTGATGAATGTGGACACTAATATGTATGTAATACAGTTATTTTAGCAGTCTGATGTTTCTTAAACCATTAGAAAGAACAGGTTTTAGAAATTAGAACAAAAATTAGTATAGGGTTTTGTGAGCTTGTTACTGCAACTAGTAATCAGGCTGTTAGAGTAACGTCATTGCCATATCCATGACCTCTTGTAGAAATGTGGTTAAACAATCCGTTCAACATTCTGATGTAAGTTCTCAACTTAGTCCCACTTGAACAGTTCTATTCTGATCAGCTTGAACAATTCTATTTTTTCCAACCTCAATATTTATTTTTTTATGCATCCACGGCCACAGTTTTCCATCTTTGCGGTTGGAGATGTTCAAACTATTTTGTCATGTCTTTATTGACAATAGGCGGATAGGGCGATGGAGATAGCAACGCGGCCACAGTTCTCCACGAACCTTTTTCGATACTTAAATTACTTATTAGAAATATCTAACGGTGGTGTTTCCATTCCTTTTCAAATTGTTTAGACTCTGCCAATGCGTTCAGCAGGGTTTTCGAAATGCTACCGAAACGTTTCCTTTTCCTAGCTAACCAGAACGAAATTTGGATCTTTTTGTGCAAACTGCAAACACTCTTGGTTGTTTCCTTTACTATATTCATTTATTTGTTTTGCTTTTCACTCAACGTCAGCTGATCAAATTCCTCATTGCAGGACGCTACTGCTCACCACAATACCTGTGCTGATAGCTTCACTCGTCATCTTTGTTATTGCCAGTTTTATAGACTTGGGCACAGTTCCCGACGCCATAATCTCAACCATCTGTGTCGTGCTCTACTTCTGCACCTTTGTTATGGGCTATGGTCCAGTACCAAATATCCTCTGCGCGGAAATCTTCCCTACGCGAGTCCGTGGTCTCTGCATCGCAATCTGTGCCCTAGTTTTCTGGATCTGTGATATTATAGTAACCTACACACTTCCCGTGTTGCTCACTTCAATTGGCTTAGAGGGTATTTTTGCCATTTACGCTGTTGTCTGTATCATCTCCTGGGTATTCATTTACCTGAAGGTTCCGGAAACAAAGGGCATGCCTCTTGAAGTCATCACTGAGTTCTTTGCTGTCGGTGCAAGGCAAGGTGCTGCTTCCAAGAGTGAATGATTTGCAACTTTGAACAAAATCCATTCGTCCTTCGACAACTCTAGTTGAGTAAAGATGATATTCATCCTCCCTTGGAGAGTTTTGAGCATTAGTATTGAGTTTGGAATTTAGATATCTTAGTTTCTTTTTGCATGTCCTCCGTCTTTTGCAATAAAAGTTTGAAAAATGGGTAGGAGCTATTTATCTGATGTCAACAACACTAAAGCCGGTAGCATATATGATGTATTTTATTGTGACCAAATGATCTCCACAGGAATACAATGAAGTTTGCAAATTGAAAAGGAGAGTCTGCTTGAATACGTAAATCCCAGGAATTCTATTCGCAGTTGGACCTTTGCGGCTCTAAAATAAATTTGGATACTCACAAACTTGGCAATAGCGGGTTATCGGGCCTCTGGTGTCAAATTCTAAATCTTCATGACCGTTCAAACGGAAGGGTTGGTGTAGCAGCCCATATGATTACAAGAAAGATGGGCTCTCAAAGTCTATGTGCTCATCTTATTTCAGATGCGGCTTTAATGCTCTTTCCAAAGTTTATACATGGTATCAGAATAGGGGTTGATTTCATCTTGCAATTTACAATTCTACACTTCACGATAACATGTACTAAATGAAAAAGTTACACCATGGTAGACCTAAAAAGATACTACGACATATGACAGACAAAAAACCTCCTGCAAGTGAGGGAGATGTTAAGGACCACAGCAGCATAATGTTAGGTAGGAACTGAATGAATACTTGATAGTAGTATAATGTTACAACTTGTCCTCGTAATAACTTTTGAACTGTATTTGATTTTGTAATCGGGTGAACTGTATTTGTTCAGCCACTCTTTGGTAGGGCCTACGTCTTGTTTTATTCGGATGGTTGTGGTTTAAAGGGAATAAATAGTGTATATTGCTATATTTTAAGAAGATTGCCAATAAGGTGGAGTAAAGCTTTGTTTTATTAGTTAGGTTAAAGACCAGAAAAGCAGGTACTTGTTTGAATGGAGTTTCCTCTTTCCCATATTTTCATTGAAGCATTGATTACTAAAATGACATCATTGAAACTAGGAGTATTAATCCTTTTATGGCTTACCGTTTCTGATAATAATAATAATAGCCTAATGTGTGGTTTATACTTTACTACTAAAAGGTCATTATCATTTCCACTCCACTAAACCACCAAGTTTGCCTCGTGTAAGATTTTAAACCAAATATGGCCATTTTGTACTATTTGACTATACGATTATATATGCAATATGGTATTTGGCTATTAGATATGTTAAGAAGCATATTCCAGGGTTGGGTTAAATATCCACTTCCCCTCCAACTATTCCAATTTTAGTTACTTTTCCCTCCAACTACCAATTGAAGCTACTTCTCCCTCTAACTTTCAAAACGTCACCCACTCCATCCAATCCTTAATTCCTGTCCAATTCATGGATGGAAAACCAACAGCTCTAACCCCCTCATCCAATTGAAGGGATTTATGTCTTTAACCTACCAATATGCCAATATATATGTATGTACTAGATGCGGCCACGTGCAAAGCACGAATATCATGTGCCCGTTGAAGAGGATATACTATTTTGTTTCAGGGCAAAGATTATTGTTGTTTTTGATGGTCAAGATGGAAATGCAGGAATGATAGTAGAAGAGTTATGAATGTATATTGATGCACATGTAAATTATATATTGCCTACCTTAATTACAGATGGGAGAGTAGTTTCTTTATAGTAAAGTTTATGGTAGTTAGGTACACGATTCAAAAGTACTTAGAAAGCAAATCATGCACACCAAAAGAGTTATGGCTTGAGATAGTAGGTCATTTGTTAACTCTTTCAAATCAACCACACAAATTTTTGTAGGGTTAGTTCTCGCGCCAGCTTCCCGTTGCAGACAGAACTTTCAAGCCCCAACGCACACATGTTGCAAGAAGTGCCACCTATTACACATTAGGAATGCAGAAATTGTAAATTGAAAAGTAAAACCTCTATCATTCTCACAAGGCATTTGAACTCAAGATAGAGAACTTAATAACTGAACTGCAGGTAGAACAAAATATTTTTTCGTTGAAAGCCAATCATTCACAAGTTCCAATCCATAAATTCTCAAAATGCATCATCCAAGGTACAAATTATAATGGAAGACCTCTGCAGGTGCAATAATTTTCCGAACCCGATGTCCATTAATGCTATTATGTGCTCTTAGTCAAATAATTAAACATGGCAATTCGCAAACAACCATACATGTGCCTATAGACTGATAATAAGGAACACCAGTAATGTTAGAATTTTTCCATCTTCTCAAAATGGTCAACCTTGCCCTGTTGGAGCCATTCAATTTCTTATTACTTAATCAAACTCTAGGCTCTTGTATAATAGAATCATAAAACTCTGGGAGCGTAAACTAAATTGATGAGATCAGGGCATCAAATTGCACAAATCAATGAGCTCTAGGAAATGGAGAGAAGCATAATAATCAGTAATTAGAGATAATGCATACATGGTAGATCAACAAGAATATGAAGCAAGCACGTAGAAAAGCAAGCAGCAAACCTAACTCAAAAGTATTATTGAATGCAAGAATTTGCACTCCTACATTGACCCATAAATTCTCTAGCTCTGTCTTGGTTGATTAAATCCTCGACTCCTCAATTTTCATTTAATTAGTTTTGATTGCGTAACCTGAATCCTGAATACAAAAGCAAGCAACAAACTGAGAATATGTTGCAAACGGCAAATCACCTACTTTCATAAAACACTACTAAAAAGAAGACAACCCCAAGTGATTGACTTAGCTCGTTCAGCTGGCATGTTAAAATGTTTGGACTTCACATAGCTGATTAGTATCCTAGTCCATAAACCTAAGTTCAGCAATCCTCAAATTGTAAGATACTTCAAGACCTCTTTTTCAAACACGTTTATGTAAGAACTATGAGTACAGTTGTAAGCTTTCAAGTGAAGTACCAACCAACTCTAGTAATCCACCAATTACTAAGCTAGTTAATAGTACCGGCATAATCTTATACTCCGATTAGAAATTCTTACAGTATTTTTCAAAAAACAAAAATTATTGGTTTGATAGCTTACTTAGGGCAAGTGTAGAGGAAGAGCTCGACAGAGTCATCCAGAGGATGCCCAAGCTTTTACTCCTTTTCCTATTCAAGTTTTTTTTAGCCACAAAATGGCATGCATCCTTTGTCCCATAATCCTGTAATCTTTAGGCAACCTTAAAAACGTGTACACTTCTGGACTCTCCTTGTGAAACTAATATATTCCTGCTTTCTCAGAATCCTTCAAATATGAGCCTCTAAATCTAGGCTCTCCCACTTGCTTCAACACTGCACTAATTTACTGCATTGTCTTAGCCTACCATCAACAAATGGTTTGCCCTTGCTGTTTTTTGCATCCAGTTGTTTAAGATAGTCTCTCTTTCGAACTTATGACTTTACAGAAGCAAATTCTCAATGTATTTGGGAAAAAAGGCCAATACCCAGCAAAACTCAACCCAAGCTACATTTCGAAAGGTAGTGATGATAACAACACATTTCATGTATCATGAGCCACAAACCTCTTTATTTACTCAATCTATCACACCAAAAAGGTAGATAGTAAAAAAGAATGTAATGGTTTGATTTGAGATGAAGAAAATCCCTCCACAACCAATTCTAACATTAAATTTTGAACCACTGCAGCAACTCAACAACATGACAACGCGAATATAGGAAGGAAGCGAACTAAAAAGTAGATATCAAGCATGGTAAACAACAAACCTCCATTTGTATTCCTACGAAACCAATTCTTTGAATTAGCATGATAGGACTCTGTAAAACCTGGGGAGAAATTGAGAAAGTGTGTGAATGATCCCCAAAAATAAGTAGGAAAATGGATTTGTCTGTTCAATTTTTTGGATTCTGGAAAGTAAGCCATGTACAATATGGACCCAAGCATTCCTATTACTTTACCTTTCTTAACTTTGCATAACAATCTCCCTCAATCGACGGCCTGCAAATAAATAAATAAATAAATGAAGTGCCGTATAATGCAGATTTCTTCGTGATGTAAAGATTAATTGGTTGTGTATATTAACCTGGAAACTATGAGCAGAAAGGACCAAATTCATAAAAAATAACCAATCATATTTCGCTTTATTAAGATGTAGTACAATATTAAACAATCACATAACACAAAAATAAAATGCTCTTGATTGTAAAACAGTAATGGACATTTGAATTGAAGTATGAGAAAATATATATATATATATATATATATATATACACACATATACACACACACACATATAACATACTGGCAAAATATCCATTCAAGATTTAGAAGATTTGAAAGGCAAGCCCAACAACCATACCTAATGACAAAATCCTTCCATGTCCTTGAAAATTCAATTTAGAAGATTCGAAAGGGAAGCCCAACAACCATACCTAATGCCAGAATCCTTCCATGTCCTTTAAAATCCCTTTGCATGTACTTCTCTTGCGATTCCTATTATGTGTCTGCAATGAAGCAGACAGAATCATAAAGTTACTGTAACACCCCATCCCAGAAATTACCACAATATACTATTTTCCAAATGGGATGAACTCACACCCTAGCACCGCTCAAGTAATAAAGATAATGCACCAACCAGCCAGCCAGCCAGCCAGGTGTCAAACACCATAAAAAAAAAAACACTCAACTTGCGAATATTCTGGAAAATATGATGCACATGATAAGCTCACTGGCGTTTACAACATTAAAGAAACCCAAAACTATCCACGTATGCAAGGGAATCAAAAGTCTGAACTACACTATCCACAACTCTTGTCTAAACTCTGCAGTGGACCCACACACCTGGAAAAGAAACATTTAAGACATAAGCACGGTGCTTAGCGGATGAACCAACTCATTTAAGCTAAAGGCATGTATTGTGGCAAGATAATGTAGTCACCATAACCTTTGGCCCAAAATATCAAACTGTATATAAACCAAGACTTTAATAACCTCCCACCAATCATAATACCAGGTACTTAGTATGCACGTTGTGTCCACCAATCATAATACCAATCATAATGCCAGTGGCAAAAGGATTACATGTTATAGATATACGAAGTGTAGATTATATGTGACCACATTCTTTTTTGATAAGTTAAGTGAAACCACAATGGCTTGAATATGTTCCCCAATAATTCTCTTTCTACTTCTTACTTCGTCTTCAAATGGGTGACAGCTTTTTGAATTTTCTGTAAGATGATTCCCAGAATTGATTCTTACCAGGAAAGTCAGAAATCAATGATAACTAACTGAAATCAATCAGCTATAGATTTTCTCTCTTCCATCCTTTTTGTTCTTTTGGAAGAAGAAAAAATAGAATCTCAGACCATACATTTTTTCGAACTGCAAATTTTGTATAACCTCATTCTTTGTTGATAGTGTATTATGAAGGCATGGTTAGTTAAGATATCACCGTGAAGAAATATCTTTAGCGGGACATCCAATAAATTAACCAGAGAAGGAAAACTTTAGATGCTACACAATGTCAGTATGGATATCTCTTCTATCCGTGGTTGGCAGTTGTTACTAATGAAATGCAAATCAATAGCAACAAAGTAAATTGCTATTAATAGACCTATAGGGGCAGCACTAAGGAGGAATATTGAGTCACACAGATTATTGAAGATTATTCAAGGGGCACAAGAGTGGTCTACAAGTTGAACATAGTAGTTGAAACCAAGATACAATTCACACAGTTGAAGCTATCATTCTTGAAGAAGAAAATTAGACAACTAACTTACATGCAAGAGTTGAATAATTGTAGCTTGCCACTAAAACCTTGCAAGTATCTGCAGACACATACAGAAAGATAAAAAAGAATAGTATTAGCCAATAATCAATATTCTGTTACCAACATTAAATGAGGTATCATAATAGTTTCACAATATTCTCTCTCAAAAGAGAGACCAAGCTAGAGACGCAACTTTTTTCCGTTATGCAAATTAAACTAATGCTAAAAACATAAAGAAGAGAGCAGGTTAGAACAATTTAAATAACAAGACAAGAAGACAACGGGAGCACAAAAAGTTGTATTATGGATACAGATGCTTAGGAAACTCAATCCCGACCCAACAAGGGCAAACCGTAAGAAAGGAACACTGATACCTAATGATGATGGACATATGACCTAGTGATCTCACTGCATTGAAAGCTTTTTTCATAGTCAATAAGAATTTTGAGTCGTAAAAGTTTTACAAATGAATAACCACTGCACCTATAATTCACCACAGTTGGTTTTGTCTCCATTAGAACCCTTCTAGTACAAATGGTGGATGTGGATGTATATTTAGCAAAGATGGTAAAAAATGGACTTGCAAGAAATCATAGATAGACTTTTGAATTATTGGTTCATATGGCTTTGGCATCCAAGGGTTAGTTGGATCTCCTAAGAAATTCCACTAATCCACAAGTTTTATTAGAATTTACCCAAAGAATAGGATTGCAAGTTTTAAGGGAATTGACCAAAAGAATAGGACACCTCTTGACTAAAAGGAATCACACCATATAAACATGAGGCAAAATGTACTCTGTTAGTGAGTGTGATACCAAAGTTCGAGTCTTACTATTAAAACATGTTGTATGGCGTACAGAGAAGAGAACAAAAATAAAGTGGCCCAAACATTAATTCATTTCAGAAAATTAAGCTGTGGTTTCAATACTTACATTTCTTTCAAAAACTAACAATTCATCATCATCCATTGCTTCAAAAAGGTAAGAACATGTGAAACAATTAAGTCAACTCATTACTGTTCCATAGGGTCACAATTGTACAACAAATATCCCTTGCAAAAGAGAATATTCACCAATAGGAGGAAAGGAGAAATAAATATAGCTGTGAAAAGATATTCAGTAAGCCAACACAGAAAGCGTACGTATCACTTGTTTTCTCAACATGCTAGGTTTGGGGAAGTTGATAACTTAACATGCTATAGCTTTCATTCCAATAGACCATGGGTTCAAGTACCAATAATCCTAGTCGTTTACCTTCTCTTCTCTCTAATAAAGGACAACTATTTTTTAATTTGTCTGCACTTGGCACATCTAATTCAGTTCTGTATGTTTGTCTCTCCTCATGAGGGACTGGGTTACCAATCAAAGCGTCTAGGGTAGATTGATGTCCATTCGCAGGACCATTTCCTATCAACTTGAGCTTTTGAACACAAATGATCTAACAAAATAATTTCAAACTCAAGAACCCCAATTTTGAAACAAAATTCACATACAGCCGCAATGGGAAATTTCTTCGCTTAAATTTCTAAAAAACTATCCAACACATGATCAGCACAAACAAAAGATTTATTTTTTTACTTTGGCAACAATCATGCCGTTGGACCTCCCATAAACAAAACTCAAACTTGACTTCTTCATGACAGGACCAATCCAGACTTACGTGGGAAAAGAAAATTCAGTACACTAAAGTAAGTTTGAAAGATTTACTGTAAGTTAAAAGTGTTACAAACAAACCTTTGGAAAATTCAAATTCAATAGATATCTGACCACACAGCTTTTATTAGCAATCTCAGTTAAACCAGTCATCAATTTCTTTTTAACAATACTCAATCCCAAGTTTTCACTGTTACACTCACAGTAAACTAAATTAAATCCAGCTTTTAAAAAGTTATCATTAGTTAGTCACTACCAAAAACAACAGTTGGTTGCCAATGATCAGAATTACCGATAATAAGCCCTGTAAAGGACACTTCTAATACAGAACAAAACTTTAACATACTTACAGTAGGTAAGATAACATAAGGCTGCAATCCATTCCACACTTAATCGGTTAATCCATTCAAAGGATAACCTCATGCTAAAAACTTAGAAACGACATGTCTCCTACAGAAAGCTATCTTAGCATATTTACAAACAGGTAAGAGGATACAAAGCTACAAAACTTTAGTATGCTTTTAAAATAAATATTAGGTCACAGCTGTAATTAGGAATGGAAACTTAAAATTCTAGCAAATAAAACATTAGTATGAGCCAACATCATTAGAGAACCCACATTAGTACAAAATTTCACTTTAGGAATTTGTTGGCTCATACTCATTTTGCTTGTGCCCTTGCATGTTTGTGTAGCCTCCTTATTTACGTATGATCAGTTCGATACTTGCTGTGTTGTGAGAGCATTTCGAATAGCCTCAATCCAATTCTAGGCCAAAAGACTACCCAAAAGGGCAAAATTAGTGTTTAGCTTACAAAAATCCAAAACCCAACACCTAAGCAATTGGGCTATTCAAAACCCATTTGCAGCTCCCAGTTTTGCATCCCCTCTCTCTCTCTCTCTCTCAAAACCCACAATTTGCTACTTGCATATTTCCAATGAGACAATCATCAATAAAAAAAAATTGAAAAATGATTGTAATGAGCTGCAATAAACTTCACACACCAAATCTTCTCGGCTAAGTGTGGCTAATTCTCTAAGGTGGCGTTTGGATTTTGGATTGTCTTCATTCTTTTCGCTGTACGATTTCCTTTCATGTAATAAATCTCTTCATAAATCCGCAATGCATATGTACAAAAGCGATATGGTATTATGAACCAATGCTCCCCATTTTAAGTTCATATCTCAGGACAGGGTAAGATTGCCAAGTGAAAACTTCAAATAAGCTCGAAATGACACGAGTCACCAGTCATACCACGATATTGATTAGCATAAGTTCAATCACAAACACATTAAATTGCATACTTGTGTATATTGTAATAGTGGCAATCGAAAATTACAACACAGCAGAAGAATCACAAACCTTCCCCTTAACGATAAACATCCCGGAGCTAGTTCGAACCTCGCTAGGCTTGCTCTTTCCAGATTCATTGTCAGCAACAGTTGATCTTTTCAGCTCCAATTTCGCCTGAAAACTTCCCAATAACCAAATTAATGAACTCAATAGTCCTAACAGCCACTTTGGATTGTGAGAAAATGAGTGATAAGGGAGAGCCAATCAAAAAAAAATATCATCTTTGTACTTTTCTCTCCATTTCTCACCAAATTACTCATTTTACTCGATCCAAAAAGGTAAATTAGGCAAGAAACTCTCATCCATTCTTTTCTTTGCGTATCAAAATCCCTCAATCCAAAGAAGCTATGAATCAAGTGTTTCTCAATTAACCCAAATCAACAAAATAACAAAACCCACAAGAGAAATCAAGTGATTGCACTACTTGTCTGTGAGAAAACCCTCATACACAAAAGCTCGGCAATTCACCAATCAATTGAAACCAAAGCAAAAATGAGATTCAAATTGGAGTCTCTTTCATTTGATTTTCTTGCATTTTCTCAGAAAATCAAAAAAGAAACGGGTACCTTGGTTGGGATGAAGCTTGCTTGGCTTTAGATGGATTGATGATCGAGGAGCTCGAAGGTTCATATAGAATTGACAAGATCAGGGCCAAGAGAGTGAGTGAAAGAGGCAAAAACCGAATCATGGGTTATGGGCGAAGTGGAAAATAACAAATTGTTGTCAAATTTTCCTGGGAAAATCTTGCGTGTAGTTGTTGAGTCTGATTATCCTCTTTTTAGCTGTCTCTGTGATGGATGAAATTTGTTTGTGTCCAATGTCAACCCAAACGCGTTCGGCGAAGGTAGGGTTCTTGGAAAAGAACGACACCGTTGCCTCCCAATTGCATTGCACTACTCCAACGCACTAACTTAAATTTAGAATTTTGTTCAAAATTGCTTTTCGTTTTTTTTTTTTTTTAGGGAAACAAATCCTCTTCACCGGCACCACAAACCCACAATGTGTTTGGAAACCCAAATCAAAATTAGGGCTGTACACAGGTACAATCGAAACCACCAAAAATCGAGTCTACAAAACCCAGAAGAAATTACCTCTGATGCAAGAGTTGCGCCGCGCCGTCCTCAATGCCGTCGCAGTCTGATTACTCCTTGTTCACGATCAGCCCCACAAAAGTCCCCCAAATCCCACATGCTGGAAACCCATATCTCGGATTAAATCATACAAATTATAGAAGAAGAAGAAGAAGAAGAAGAAGAAGAAGAAGAGAGACAGAGAGAGATGAGTTAACCTTTCTTACCTTCGCCGGAACAACTACGCCGATCTGCTGGCAGCGCAGGCGAGGAGAGGGGGAGAGAGAAAGCAATTGTGCGTCTGTGTTGTGAGTTCCGTGTTGTGAGAGAGAGAGAGAGAGAGAGCGAAGAGGCAGAGTAAAACGTGGCCATTTGTGGTCCACATGCAACAGAAGGAGCGAAAAGACAAAAAACCCAGCCCCCCAAGTGTGTACTGTTTGCAATTGAGGGGCAAATGTGTCCGAAATTGAAATTATGCCATCCGAAAAACTGCTTCTTTTTATATAACTGCTGGATATCCCTTTTCAGTCAAAACCCCCTCATCCTCGTCTGCATCTCAAGTCCCCATTCCAATCCACGAACAGAGACTCTGTTCCTCTCTCTCTCTCTCTTATGATTTTCGACTATTTTGGTGGATCCCACTTTAACCTTTGGTTTAACTATTTTTACCATACGTCAAAATTTTGTTAGTTATTACCCACCCAAGGCTTCAACGTGATTTCAATTTTTTCAGTAATGTAAGATGTTTCGGGCCAATTTACGCTCTCTAGTCTCTTTGGACTAATTCCTACAATTCCTCTCACAGTCATTTCATACACTTACAAGTGAGGGTGAGGTGACCCTAGGAGTTATTGACAAGAAGAAAGAGCAGTTTAATCTTTGCAACGCAAAAGCCTGTTTTGGCTTAATAATTAATTCGCATTTTTTTTATTTTTATTCATGAAAATTTTGCATTTGTTAGTTTTGTGTCAATTTTTTATGCATTATTAGCTCGACTCGACAAGAATTTAAAAGGTAAAAAAATGTATGAACCAAACTATAATATTTTTTAATAAAGAAAAATAATAATTCAAAACGTATGTCTATTTTGAAATGCAAATTTTTTGTGGCTCAACGTACAAAAAAATGCATACACTACACTTCAACAATATTCCATCTATACTGCTCGATTTTGACATGTTAAAAATTCTTAACCAAAGTTTGAATTGGGACCCACTAATGCTATGTTTGGATGAGTTTTTAAAAATTTTTGTAGATTTATAAGTGGAGAAAAAAATGAGAGTAATGATTGGAAGTAGAGGTAATGATTAGAGAGAGATAGAGGAATGAATAAGAATAATAATTGGAGATAGGGATGAGTAATGATTGAAAGTAGAGGTAATGAATATTTTTGAGTTGAGAAATTTTTTTCAAAAAACAATCCAAACATAGCATAAGTAGTTGCAAAACATAGCTGGAGTGATACACTGTATAAATGCTTCTTCCATTTCTCCCCGTGGAAGAGCATCCATTTCATGACGTGGCTTCGGTGAATTGGACATCCGGACACAATGGGGTAGCCGGGTAATCCGGACACAATGGTGAAATCACGTTTGGGGATTGAGTTGGATTGTTCAGATTAGCCTTTATTTGGCGCCAAAACCATTTTTGGGCACCAAAACCGCTTTTGGGGCACCAAAACCATTCTTGGGGTTAGTGCTGCTGGTTTTCCGTCCGTGAATTGGATGGAAGTTAAAGATTGGATGGAGGGAGAAGTAACTAAAATTGGAATAGTTGGAGGGAGAAGTATATATTTAACCTTTCCAGGGTTCAAACTTCAAACCTGTCAACTAAACTAGGTAAGTCGTACTTAAAAACAAATTTTTTTGTCTTACTATCTCAAACCAAGAAATTATGCTAATCTCAAAAATACCGAGCAAGAATATTTTGATCCATAGTATAGTAGAGCTCTCAATTGAAGGAATGAACAACAACAGCGAACTTCAATTTCACATGCGGCAAATAACAGTTTATAAATTACTCAATTCAGATCACACACTAATTCTTCTTATTAGTGAACCCCAATACTAATACAACAGTGAAACCACAAGTAAATAATCACTTAATTAGCTAGGGCAAGAACCTAATCACACTATCTTCTATACGGTGTCCTAATCTGGCCGCCGCCGGCGTCTCAGCTCCGGCGACCGAACCACCACACTTGTGGCATCGCGGGGCGGCCACCAGAAACTGACGACACGACGGGCACGAGGAATGAGACCCGAGCCACGTGTCGATGCATCCGACGTGGAATCCATGGCCGCAATTCGGCAACACCCGGATTTCATCTCCGACGGCGAATTCTGTCAAGCAAATGGCGCAATCGGACAACTTTCCGGCCTCGTCGTCGGCCGTGTAGGCTAGTTTGGGAAGCGACTTGAGGACTTCCTTGTTGAGGCCTTTGTTTTGTTGCGGTGGCGGAGAGGCTGAGATTCGTCGGGTCCAGGCGCAGCGAGCTACGGCGACGAGGCCTAGGACGCAGAGTAGGGCGCAGAGTAGGGCAGCGAGGATGAGCACGAGGTCTGAATTGACATTGTAGTAAACTTGCTCCGTCGTCGACGAGTTAACGTCGCCGAGAATTCTTATTGTACGCAGATTCATGTGGAGTGGGAGAGAGTGGAGGGAGTTTTCCAACTTCATTCATGTACAAGTTGCAGTAAGCTTTGGTGGTTTTATACGAAACCTGTTCACTGTTGCGCCCAACTTTGTCATAACAAGTACGTATCCGGACCAGTTTACACTCACATCAACTAATACTAAATACTCCTATCATAAACTTATCGTTCACCGGGGTACATTGTTGTGCAAAACTTGAACCAGTAGACTCTGAAAAATTAGAGGCATATGTGAGGTGCGTGTAAGTTAACCCGGACAACACTTGGTTGTCGAGAAAAAAAAAAAGACTCCGAGAAATTTGGCTTTGACTCCTCCCCAATTTTCATACAATCAGTTTGGATTCAATTTTGGTTGTTAAGTGGGCCGAATCGATTACTATAGTGATCAGAATTGTTTACGAAAGAAATCTACTTTAGCAGACATTAGCAAGCAGCATATATGAAGAAAATGGCTACTTCTTTCTCTTTCTTTTTTTAAATATATATAAACGAAAGACACATCTATTTTTGAATCGCTCATCATTCTTAATATGCTCCGATGATACTTTTTTTAAATATACTAGTTCTGAATCCCCGATCACCTTCATGAGCCCAACTGGATTGAACGAGAGGGACGACAGGAGGAGCCAATCACCTGAAATGGTGAGGTTCTGTTAAGATTTTGGGTTTCCGTTTGGTACAAGGATTAAGAGTGCAAAAAAAATGAAACAACTTAAAAAAAATAAACTTGTTTCTGCCCCATACACATTGATTTTCTTTCGAGATTTCAACCTCACAAAGTAAGAAAACATGCAATAGAATTTAATTATTACAGTTTTGGAAAAAAAAAAAAAAAAGAACAACTGGACCTCATCTGCAACTCTGCAACCAATTGGTTAATGTTTGTCTTCCTCAACTCCATAAACTGATAATGCCTATCCCCATTGAATGTTCTTGGACAATTAGGAAACTTATGAAGTTAAGACATTTGGGTCAGCTCTTTGTTAAACACATTATTGGAAATGGCAAGTCTACCTTCCTTTGGCTGGATAATTGGCACTCAAAAGGCCCTCGTACAAACTCTTTGATGATAGAACTGTATCCAGGCTTGGCTCATCCCTTTATGACAAAGTCAATTCTGTTATTGAGCATGGTGCTTGGCATTGGCCTAGACCACGCAATAGGGTCATCCAGCAGATTCAATCCTCCACCCCTACCTCTCTTCTTCCTCTTGGGGACAGTAAGGATGTCGTCACTTAGACTTGCTCCTCTTCAGGTAGCTATTCAACTAAACATACTTGGGAAGCTATCAGAAACAAGAATCCCAAGGTACCCTGGTCTTCTCTTGTTTGGTTTTCTCAAAATGTCCCTAAATGGGCTTTTATCTTGTGGATTGCCTGCCTTCACAAGCTGCCCACCAGAGATAGACTAATGCGATGGGGTATGCCTATTGACCCTCATTGCATCTTATGCTTGCAACATGATGAAACTGCCAATCACCTTTTCTTTGAGTGCTCTTACTCTAGTCAGATTTGGCAGTCTATATTGACCAAGTTTCAAACTATTCGATGTTCTGGGTCCTTTGATATGGAACTAGATTGGATATTGGCTCATTGCAAAAGTAACTCATTTCGAGCTCTTCTTATCAAGTTGTCCTTTGCTGCAGTAGTGTACCACATTTGGCTTAAGAGAAATTCTAGGGTATTTGGTGGAAGTTTGCGGAGCTCTGAAGTGGTTTTTGCTTGCTTAGAGGAAAATTTGAGGCTTCGAGTTTCTACCTGGAAACATTTTCCAAACTCAGTGGAAAATGCAAGGTTATGTCAGCTTTGGAACCTTCCTATTAGAATCCTGCGAGCTCCCCCTCATTAGAGTTTTGTTTCTCTCCTGTAGATTGTTGTAGGTTTCCCTTGTATAGGTTCCTTTGTTTCTGGGTTTTCCCTCTGGTTTTCTTGGTTGTTGGTTATAAAATGCATCAATTACTAAAAAAAAAACATGAATGCAAAACTATGGGGACACGAATAACACATAAACCATGTAACGAGTAGACCTCATCGGTAACCAATGAATTATGTTTCCTCCAAAGCGATAATCATTTCAAAACAACACCAATACAAGTCAATCAGGCCAAAAGGCAAATAACCTGCTGGTGCATTTCTTGCCCATTTATATTCTCAGACATCAAACAAGAAACAAGGTCAACGAACAATGATGATATTTAATGTGCGAGCCAGAACGATTTACCACATCGTATGATTACAGTGCTATCAACCAAAGGCGTCATTTAAGGTTCTAAAAACAAACCACTTAGGTTTAAAACTGGTGCACTGTTATAAGGGGTAAAACCTTGCCTCTATAACATATATTACAACAGGTTCTGATCGAACAAAACAATCAGATCGAAGCACTGGTTAGAGGGAATATATATTACTTGAAAATTTTTGGGCCTTCAAGGAAACTGTAGTAATCCGTGGGAAAGAATGACCACCAGAATATTTTGCACAAGGACTAGAATAAGAGTCAAACTCGGTCTATCAGCAAGATCACAATAACCCCAAAACAGCCTACTTTCCTTCCGGTGGTTTTACTTCCAAGAGCTCAAGATTCAGCTCAAATGTAGCTCCTGGCTGCACAATGAACGGAAAAATTCAATGAGCAATGGCTGCACAATGAACGGAAAATTCAATGAGCAATGTGTTGTTTGTGTTGTTTCTAGTAATTTTTTCCAAGTGATTTTCCTTAATAGCATGATCCATTGAACACTGAACTCGTGGGTATGAATGCAAGGATCGGTAATCCGGATTCATCACGGTAGAACACATCATATACTGGCTATCCTAACTGGTTATGTGCAAAATTATCAAACTTACCAAACGGATTAAAAGAAACAGATGTTTGCAGTCAAATAACAGAATAACCACTGCAGTCTGCAGTTAAGCATTTACCGGAATTTCACCCATCCCCTTCTGGCCATATCCAACCTCAGGCGGAACTATCACAGTCCTCTGCAAAGAAAAGATGAGACAATGTCTGTGAAGGACAAAAGATAAAGATAGTGGAAGAAAGTAGCTAAATAGGAAGAGTAAGCAGGTATTGAGAAAAAAGCTAGCCAGTAGACCATGCATAAAGACAAAAATGGGATGTCATCACCTTTCCCCCAAGTTTCATTCCTTCAGTTATTGAATACATAGCTGGTGGGGGTTTTGGTGCAGCCTGTGCAGAGAACAGGCCATTGGGGTTATCAGCAAAGTCACGCTTTCGTTCTTTCCCTGGGGGAGCTCCAACCTTGAACTCATAAGGCTACATGACCGAATTCATTCATTCACGTCAGAAGTCAAGGCACCAAGAAATTTATACTACATATTTCCGCTTTAACAAAAAGGAAAATAATGCATATGATTTGACTGATAAATGAGAGTGAAAAATGAAGCATTTTTCTTATTTTGGTCTGACTAACGGAAGCAATAATTTAGCTAGGGAAGGAGGAAAGAGGCAAAAACCTGAGCAATTATCCGATTTCCAGCTAAAAGTTTAGATTCTCGGCTTGACACTGCCGTAATCTTGCCATATAGACAGTCAAAATGCACCTGTGGAGAAGCCAGAAAAAGAGTGAGCTGAAATCCAGTACTTGGGAATAGAGGGTTGCCAATTTCCAATACAAACACTGAAACACACCTGAACTGTGGAGCCCTTTTCAGCTACTGGACCCTTCCCCTCAACAACATCATAATATTTCAGCCCATCAGCTGCTTCAGAAAGAAACCAGTTGAAACAGGAAAATATAAATTAACCTACTACATTGAAATTGCTTTCTGAGTAATTCTGACGATATTTATAAAGTTCTAGTAACAACTACTATATCATAACAAGTCATTCTGATGTGTTTTCCAACATTCTTCAACTTCAACCAACAACCGATTTATTTGAATTTGACATTATAGCCTCCTACACATTCTATCAAGTGCAACGTCTAGATATGATTGCATTATGATGTGGTTGCCTCTGCTTCCGAAGAAGCTAGAAGAAAAATATCATTCAGCAAAGGGAAATAAATCTTTCTAGAAGTTGCCCTCAAAATTGTCATCAACCCTTTCCTAATTTCTTTGGGCCGATTTGCACCAGGTTTCGTTGTTTGACAAATAAATGAACACGTTGCCCAAAGGTGCACACACTTAAAAGGGGAAAATAGAAGGTGACAACTAGGCCAACCTCCAGCTTCTCCAAGTTTGTAGACAAGTTTGCAGGTAGAATAAAAGCAGTTTAAAAGAAGAACCTGTGTTGATATTGAGATACATCTTCTGAATCAAAAAAACAAACAAAAACAGCCAGCTTACAAGAATATTTTGCAATCAACTAATAAACGCCTTAGGTATTAGAACTACTAAAATTTGCAGTAGCAAGTGGCAATTAATTAGGGAAACTGCACTTGTGAAATCTCGGTCCTAATTCTATTTTACAGACTCCAAGTGAAAAAACAGCCGAGATTTCCGCCCCTCTTCCTTGTTCCTCCCAAGTTACACCGTTAGAAGCTACTGGTCTTCACTCTATAGGGCGCGGGTGTTTGTGGAGAGGTACAAAGTATACCGGACAGGAAACATAACATCAGTGAACGGATTAGTGTCCCAAGTTAAAAGACCGGGGAAAAAGATCTTATGGGCTTCCATTTCATTTCTAATTTTTATGCAAAATGACCGGGGAAAAAATCCATTTTTTTTACTTTTTTTTTTTGTAAAGTGCCCATTTTTTCGTGGGATTTCAACATGGCCCTTTCATATACCATCTCCTTTTTCAAATCCTACCAGTTCAATTCCCATTCCGAATTCCATCAAATCCAAACAATAGAACTTCCATTTTCAACAACAAATTTCATCCAAATCCACGGATTCCAAACACAAGCTGAAACAAAATTCAGAAGGTAACGGAGCAAGAACATGAACCGGAAACAGTAACAGTAGAAGAGCGAGTAAAGTTAGTAGTAAGAGATAGATAAGTGACCAACGGCTGGTGAGGTAGTCTTCAATTGGGATGGTCTTTCTGTTGCGCCTCTCTCTGGCAAGTGAGGGTTTGGGCAACAGCGAAGTGAGGCCCAAAGGCAGCAGAGGGGACATCAGAATTGCAGACCTTCTCGAAATGGGTAATACTGGAAGAACAACAACGACACGAGCCTCCTGCTTTCCATTCGGCTGCTGCTGTGATTTGTTTATAGTTGTGGGTTTCAAACCCATTAGGGAATTATGCACAATCCGTGTCTCAATGCATTTTATCGAAGCCATAGCCATTGCAAGTACATATAAAATAAAATAAAAACCCAAAAAGATTGTGAGAAACAAACGGGATAATCCTCCCACGGCAGGCTGCAGCAGCAGCGAGTCACCGACCACCAGTATTTTCTGCGAAATTACTGTTGTATCCTTTATGTTTTTGTTTTTATGCCTCCCTTATTTTTTTTCATCTTTCCCGATAAAAATGCAATATTATGACGAAGGAAAGAATGCCACCCCTATCACTTATCACTGTGTGTCTCCGTCACTCCTTGTCCGCGTATATGTACTTGAGTCCGCAGCATTGATTTGTGCCTTGTTCCTTTTGCAACTTAAAAAGAATTTTTCAAAAAATACCCCTAGATTCCTCCTAGATTCCCCCTACTTTTACTATTTCTCTCTCTATCTCTCTCCACTCATTACCCCTACAATTTTTCAAAAAAGTTTTCAAATTCCTATCCAAACAAAGCATTGATCGCTGGTGGCAATTCTATCACGAGGGATCCGGGTTCGACCATTTGTAAAACCAACGTGACCCCCTTGTTGGTTATTTCTTCTTTGCATTTTCTGGATTGCCTTATCATTATTATTTGCGCCATTGCAGTATCCTCCTTGTCGGAGGAAGGTTCGTCGAAATCTCCCCATAATGTTCTTTGGCTCAAATTGTTCACGACGGTAGTTTGGAAGAAAAGATAGTGAGGGTAATGTACAGAGAGGATGGTGAAGGTATGGCGACTAAATTTAATTTTCAAATGTACTTATTTGTAGGGGAGAATGAGTAAAGTTTGGTATTGAGTTGAAATTTTAGGCAGTTGAGAATGGGAGTAGAAAAGGTAGGTAATTGAGAATGGGGTTGAGAAAGTTGGTAGTTGAATTGGAGTTGAGAAAGTAGGCGAAGAAAATGAGGTGGAGGAAAAGTTAGTTAAATTCAAAAAAATTTAGTTCTAAATTAGAACCAAACTACTGGAGATGCAATCCCAAAATCTGGAAAATAAAAATAAAATTTTACTTTATCTTGCCAAATTTTGACAATGTCTATAGCCAGTTTACAACTACCATTTGACTAGCTCTTAGTCAACATGCATATGAATTTTGTACTTTAAGAAGTATATGTATGAGACACCCATGCCTGGGTATGGATAAAATGTCTAGTCCCAAATTCAACAAGCAAACATATTTGTTACTAGCGTTCAGTATATAACAATCTAATAGTATACAGCTATGCAAAAAAAAAAATCAGGAGATTATCTAATGGCCTATAAACGAATGTTAAGGACCTTGTAAAAGGCTTTTTCTTAAGCACACAAAATTATGCGGTTGTCACACTGATGTGCGTATATGGACTTGATAACGTCAGTGGGCAATGTACTGGAACAAGACGTCTCGTTACAACCATTGTAGTTTGTATGAATATTTTGTGATATGCCTCATAGTAGTATTCTTGAGATGCGAATTAGATGAATCCAACACCCAATAATCAGGCACTATATGGATTGTACCCTGAATTGTTGCAGTAATTTACAATTCCTGATTACTTGGGCACATAGCTGAACAAAAAGCTGTACCCGTTTCAATCTGAGTGTTTCCGCATATTGCAAATACAGACAACATGAAATGGAACTAAGGAAAAACATGATGCCGCTGCAAGGCGTGCATCCACGGCTTCAAGATTATCATCCAATTTCCACAACCCTCGTTGCCATAATCGTGGACCTTATAGTAGATCATGCTTACCAAGTTCGAGCCCCTCATCATTATTTTGGGGTATATGTACTCTGGCATTCCCACCAGGGGAATTATCAGGGGAGTCACCCGGGCTCCCACCTAGTGTCCGAGTAGCAGTAGCACCAGCTCCTGCCTTCCCCTCATTCTTTTTCTTCATAGCATTCTTGTGCCAGTTCATTAGAGCCTTGGAGGTTTGTTCATCGAAGATAGACTTCTTCATGTTTGATCCCATCTAGAAATTCCAAACAGCATGGAAAAGGAAGATCTCAGGGTTATTTGAAGTTAATACAGACCTAAGAAGTATGGATACAGATACGAACACAACATAACATAGACAGTAGACACTCAGACACTTGTTTTCTGAAAAATTAGGATTCAAATTCGTTGGGACACATTGACGATAACGAAATCATTCTTTCAACCAAATTGACGATAACAAAAACAGAAATAGTTCTAGTTTTATGAAGATATAAATACAATAGTTACTAAGTTTGCGTTCATAAACTAAGAATTTCTGGCAATTTAACCATCCCTCAACTTTGTAAATTTACATTTTGACCTCTTAACGTGTCCTCACCGTGTCCCAGCATGTGAGACTTGAAAAATGTGATCAAATCAAACACATGGACTGTTCACGTATCTCAGTGTGTACACTGTTCGATACATATCCGACCATATCCATGGTGGACATGGATAAGTTAGCCAGGTAGATGTATACATTATTCTTAAACATGGACTGTTCACTACAAAATGTCGGTCGGTAGCTGAATACTGAGAATTGAATCTAGATTAAGGTAAGAGATCGATTACTTAGTAAGTTTTTATTTTCTGTGAAACTAATAACCTACCAACCTTTTTGTGAGATCTTTTGAATGCCGACATTTGACATTTCCCCGCAAAGAATAAAACATAGATGGAAATTGGTTATCACAAAAAAAAAAAAAAAAAAGGGCTAGTACCTGAGTGACAAGGGCATATAGTGGAAGAGTAATGTAGCTGCACAGAATTTGTACTCCTACCCTGCCGCAATCAAATATTTCATAATTTAAGCAAGAATTTCATGGGAATTACATGCATTAATCTTAGTGTAACTAAACTAATACAGTCATGAATCAATCAGTTCTGCAACTTTTCATCGAAGTTAGATCTTGGTCTATTGGAGTACTTCTTAGCAGAATGACTTTGAAACTGTCTTGTGGAAATTAAAAGCATCTGAATTGCTATTAGTTGTTAAACTTGACCATGATCTAGACATTTTTCAGAGGTTAGTGCCCTAAGACAGAGCCTTATGAAAATCTTCACTTACCCAAGAGCAACTCTTACTATTATGAGTTTGAAATTCTCGTGGAAGCAAGATTTCAGCCCAAACTCATACTGCACAGGAAACAGCATCGCATAAACTGATTCTGATGTAGAGATAATGATGAGGAAGAAAAACGAGAGCATTACTTACCCAAATCCAGAAGAAAAATGTTATCTCGAATGCATTCTGCACACATAAGAAAATTTATCAATCTTGTTAGTAACATTTGAAAACAACGGATGGCAGCCGTACAAATATGTAATTGCTCTATTTATTTATTGTGCTACCACAGTCCAAGAGGAAGGAATTAAATACCTGAAAGAGAGTAAGATGGATAAGATAAAGAATTAACTGAGGCCAGCCAAACCAAAAGTGCCTATCAGAGACTTGCACAAGAGGCATCCCTTGGACTACAGCATGTCGTTCTTGGATTTCAACAGCCATCTGAGTGATAATCGCTTGCAGCTTTGTTCCAACTGCTAATATAACCTTTAACCAATTCAAAATGGTCAGGTCCTTCCTCTCTCAAACTAAAAGATAGCATAATGAGATATTGGAACACAAGTTTCTTACCACTAGTGGCATAACGGATAACCAAAACATGGACTGCCACCCTGCCACAGTGGAAACACATCGAATTATAACATTTCATCCCACCAAGAAAATAATGATGACATATCATTCGTACGTAGTTCTGAACTTATATGCTGAATATGTATCTTTGTTGATTCTACAGGATAAATTCATCACAACCCCGAAACTGAGAAGAAGAGACTTAACTCACCATCAACATTGAGAAACAGGTAGAGGACTGCAGAAGCCCATAATAAAGGACTGGTGTCATATTGAATAAAAGAAAAGAACAACAATTAGCACGTTTTTCTCAGAAAAAAAATGAGAAAGAAACCAAAAGTACCAAACCCATAATAATGGTAGTACCTGATTCCCACAACCACCTTGAAGTCGTCTTCAAGCGACCTTTTAATATATTTTTGGAAGTCAAACTTACTTCCAGGTGCTAAATGAACCTAAAAGAGCAACGTGATTTTCACTGTCTATAAGAATACGACCACATTGACATTGTTCTCATAGTAAGTTCTTATCCCAGAGAAGAATGATAGCATTGGAGAAAAAAAAAACTCACGGAGATGAAGCCATGGCGCATCGCCAAGTAGTCAGCTTTACGCACAGACCTCAAGAATTGACGAAAGAAGCATACCTGAAATGATTAATTTTGTTCAATTAAGACAAAGGTGATATAAAGGACAACTGAAAGACCTGCTTCAAGAACTTTAGGGATCCGTTGGATGGTATAAAAACAGACCAATCAGATGTATGTTCTGAGATGTGGACCTTGTTAAACTGGACAAAAATGATGGTATGATACACCATGCTTTCGAAAAACAATTTAACCAGAGGAGTTGATGCGTAAGTAATAGAAGCAATGCCAACAAGCTTATTGAATTCAACATTTTTGTCTGACGTGAATTTTAGGCAATGATGTGGCTTCATTGTGCTTTTGTCAAGTATTTGGACAGAAATAGAATAGTATCTCTATGTCCTAAAGCAAGAGTAAGAACTCTAATTCAAACTGTTCAGAGGGAAGAGCACTTTCTTTGTAACTCTTCAGTTGGAAGTGAGAGAACTATAAGATGAAATTTGATTCCTTAATAGAGATTTCTTTTGAGCCTTACAACGTTATCTGAAATATTCACCTTTATGCTAGACCATAATCCACAACAATTGTAGGTATTGTAAATGTTGTTTTTCCATACTGGGCTATATGACTAACTACCTTCAAGGCTTCTTTTTGTTTGAGCTGAAATGTCATAATGCTAGCTACAGTAGCATTAAAAAACACTCTAGTATTTTTTTTTTTTTTTGATCCGCAAAAAACACTCTAGTCAGACATCAAATTTACTGCATTGGTTTCTTATTCCAAAAAAAATGAACAAAATACTGAAATAGTATCATCTTGCATCTTTCTTACAAAATAAAAGAAAACTGGCGATTTGGTCCAGAAACTCGTGTGCTCTTTCACAAAAGAAGTCTCTTTGGTAAGCCTGAATCTTGTTGGATCTGCATGATAGGCATGCGCACACAAGTGCACAGAGATTTAGCAATGAAGAAACTGACACATAGGAATTCCTCTCAATTGAGGCTAAAATTCTAAATTGAAAGGGAAATAAAAATATTAGATCGTCACAGAATTTACCGTTGAATCCATCGTCGTCAATAGTTTCACGTTCCCATTCTTTCCAACCTCGTATCTGAATGTTTGTAAATCTTAGATAAACAATATTAAAGTATAAATCACCTCACGTGCTAATTGAATAATCAGGATAGAATTAAGATTTATGGCTGTGGAAATGGGCAAGGGCATTTCCACCGGACTAGAGTTTAGGAAAGCAATCATGACCATCGGATAGTGTTGCTTTCCAAGAACTCACAGTGTAGTTCCTCCGATTTTCTGCCACTTCCATCCTGATATCATTGTAAATGACAAAACTTCAAGCATTTAAACAGAAACACTCAAAGTGATTCCCTTCGGGCACCGACCTTCAATCTCCCAAGCATCATTGTTATGGCACTGTATATAACGTGAAATACGGCCAAAAAGAATATGAAGATGTGCAATTGATGTAATCCTTCTGCTGATATAAGTGGCACATGTCCCTATTCACATGAATTACATTAGTATGACATGGGAAGAAGGGGTGTTCACCCCGATCAAAGCAATTACGACATTATGACAAAAGTTTTCAGC